>QNGE01001293.1:7325-27665 GCA_008508345.1 Paragonimus westermani | reverse complement strand
GTTGTCAAACAGCAACACCTTGTCGTCAGCATAATCAAGATCCGTCAGTCTTTCACCAGGTAGGAGGTCCACGCCGGCATCTTGTGAGTGCCGCAAACAATCCTCCATTATTTCGTCTATGACGAAATTAAACAAAAATGGTGACAGCGGACAGCCTTGACGTACGCCACTCATGGTGCTGAAACTGTCAGACAGCTCACCGTAAACCCTAACCTGAGCTGAAGTATGGGAATAAAGTGCCGACAGTATGTTCACGTACTTAGTCGGCACACCTCTGCGTTTGAGCGACTCTAAAAGTGCAGATCGATCCACTGAATCGAACGCACCTTTATAGTCGAGAAACACAACAATTGTTGGCCGGCGGTATACCTTACACCAGCGGTCGCAGTGTCAGCGAACAGTGTTCGGTGTGGAAGACGACTAGCTGGCATCCTTAATACATGACCTAACCATCTAAGCCTATGCAAATGTAGAGATTGGACAAGAGAACTCGTTTGACAATAACTACCAAACACCAGCTTTCTAACCTCTTCGTTACTTACACCCTGGCGCCACCCGATACGAGCGACTGAACGCAGACATCGGTGATCAACTATTTGAAGACGGTTCACGTCTTCCACCCTGAGCAGCCCTGAGCGGATGGTCATCCCGAACTGGGGTGAAGCAAGGCGAAGTGGAAAAGCTGACAGAAAAGATGGATACAACCACATCAAACTTCTGAAGCAAGGGCCTAGGAACATTTGACTTGTAATTGGACACCTGCAAGTCACAGACATTAGTGGGTACGATACACTAGAAATTCCTTAGATTCGACGGACCACTGAATTTCGGATCAAGAATGCGTGGCGTTAGTCGCCATAGATTCATCTTTGGCTGTTTGGGCCACCAGTGGCGATCAACTTAGCTACAATTCTAAGATATTCTGGCGTCAGTCTCAACCGCTTCAGGATATGTCCATAAGAAATAAACTGAGGTTTGAAGCGCAGGAGGTTCGCATCGTTTTTGAAAGAGACGTTAGTCATAGGTGCAATTTAATAAGGAAGCAGCGTATACATCTCACCGAGTACAGGTGAACTCATTCCGTGGGAGTAATCAAACAACTTTCAAACTAGGCCGCTAAAAGTAGCCACGTAACATGTCCTCACTTACGTATGAATCGAACATTGTACAACTCAGCCGAAGGTATTCAGTTTGAATTTGTAGGGGCCACGACACTATAACCGAGTTATTTCAAGTGAAAAGCTTTATATGTATGAAACTGAATGCACAATTTTATGACACAACCTACCACAAAGATAACCACCTTAATCTGAAGTCTAACGGTGAATTCTTTGGGGTGTATTGCGCTAGTAGTGGTGTTTAACAGGATTCCGCCATAAAACCACTAGTATTCACTGTATTCATGTCAAAAATCTCGTAACTTGGTGGCTCCTCGTTGTCACTGTGTGCTGACAGTACAAGATCAGGCTCAGGGTGAATAATAATAAAGAGAGCGAAAATCTGAAGGAAGGTTTAGACGTTTTGCACCGTTGAGCCACTGAAAACGAACCCTAGTTAAACACAATGAAGTGTAGGGCTATATACCTTGGCCACTCATTCGACAACAACTATCATCTAGCCGACTGTTATTAGGCGTGAAATAGACCCCGGAATAATCGTTTCAGATGAACTCTGCCATCAAATTACGCTCCAATAATCGAGAACGCCAATTTTGTATTTCGGCTTCCTACTCAGTTGACCATCACGTTTCATCTCAAAAACCTTTCTGGTATGCAATTCAGTGGTGCATCAACATTATGCATTAACCATATAAACTTTGTGTCTGTATCTCACAGGAGATATTCACCGTATTATGACGCCCTGATGGGAAACAGTAAAACGGATTAGCGTATTTAGTTCGCTAATGCATCCTGAAAAATGGATCCATTTTCCAGTTTACAGACATCAGAGGTGACCTATCTACACATAGGATATTCCATAAACCACAAAATGCACTTAGACTTAGCATGCATCATCACACCAGAGGTGGCCTGCTGAACGTGCAGCACTGCATTCGTCGTCTGGCTTAGAGGCAATACTCAAGTGTTCAAATATGTCCAACCTGGAACACCCTACTTGAGCCTGTGATAATCACGTTACCTGTTGAATTTAAGCGGACTTGATGTAGACAATCAGGGCACTCGGGCAACATTTCAGATAGCAAGGCTTTCAAAATCATCTGGCAAATTGAAGGTGCTTTGAAATCACCGAAATCACGAACTCATTGAGCGGTATTTTGATTACTGGTGAGTAGACCTTGGCTAACGTAGGCTGAGCATTACTTACAAGGACATGCGTCATAGATGAGGTCTAACAAGAGCGAAACTTGAGTCTAGTGACTCGTTTCGAAAAGGGCTGACGGAAAAGTCTGTTAGAATGCAAACGGTGTAGCCAACTGCCCACCGACGTTCATCTTAACATACTCAAGTGTGCATAATGTGAAGTTCGGTCCCCCTAACTTAGCAATTTCAAGAACTCCGGGGGGGAAAAGTTGAATGATGACAGTGCATACGGGTTGTATCGTTCATACTGTGAGGCCAAAGACCAATTCTGAGTATATCCAACCTGAGAAATCCAAATTAGGGAGCAAAAAATAATTCCCCCCAAACTGGTTATTTTCTTCACTCACTGACTACTCGTTTCCTTTTCATCACTTTTCTTCCCACTCCCAACGAAATTTTCTTCCTTCCACCTCATTGATGTCACTGGTTGACGTATTAAGCGTACATAATTCAAGAATGACAACGTCTATTCATTGAAAAGCGTACCTGGGTGATGCTGAAGCGCACACTTTTTGTATGCTTGTTTGATCTCATCAAACGATGCGTTCCTCTTTACTCCAAGCACCTTGTAATAGTCGATTTCTTTGGACCGAGCCAAAGCCTGTTCGGCCGCTCGCATTCCTTGCTTATGCTCGTTGGTTGGACTCATTTGTACGACTTTTGACCACTCTTCCACCGCTTTATCGTGCAGTTCCAAAGCGGTGTAGCTTTTGGGACAAAGAAAAAACGGATGGGAGGGGTATGACAACACCAGGAGATCACAATGAAAACTGTGTTCAACTTATCAATCATGAACAGTGTACAGCAGTGTTTTGATGTCGCATATTTTCCCACCGTAGTTCTTCAACGCCCCAGTAAATTACACAAACAGATACAAGCTGATTCGCTATTCGTCCTGGTTCACGACGAAAAGGCTGGGCTTGATGAAAGCCACGGAGAAATTCCGATAGCTGCGGGAAGAGAAGGAGGTTCTGATCCACATCAATTGGCCACTGAGGTAGTTGAGCGATTGTTATGCAGCCCAAACAGCAAACCAGTTAATTAATTTATGAAATAGAATGGTATTCTGACGAACTGTGAGGGTGCAGTGGTCGTGTGGCAAGGAAGAGCATTAACAACTTACGGCAGATAAAAACGAGAAACGACGAGCAAATAACAATCACCGACTACGAAAATGACTGAGAAACAAGCGAATTCCACACACACACAGAGATTACGATCAGTATTACCCAGTGCATCCAAGCAACGAAAACGACCGTCATGCAGATTTCACTGAAAATTCGTTCACATTGGTATTTAATGTCTTCCAGTCTCATGGCCTGCTCGCTCCGGTGCTAATCCCGAGATATACAAATCTGGACGAGTAGGTATGGTGTTAAACCGTAGTGTAGTGAAATTGTTCTCAATTTTCATCCCAAGCGCCTCAGACCTGGCCTTATTACTATGGCCTTATTGACTAGACGAGATGCAGCCAATGTTGTATACAAAACAGTCACGTCGGTAGCTCCACGGGGTATGAGCAAGCACGCTTCCGTTGCACATAGTCATGAGATAGATGCCCGCTTAATTAATCAAGCTCATTCTAGCTGATGTCTAACTAACAACACTGTCATCAGCAGATTTTGCTGCTAGTTAATTCAGTTATTTGTGCCTTTTAGGCTACATAAAAACACGGGTTCTAGGTGAATTCTAGACCAACAAGCGTAGGCAATATGAGGACAGCAAGAGGACATACACCGCGAGATGCAGGCATTTTGTTTATTCTCATCAGTCGGTTACAAAAAAATTTTCGGTTATATGGGTTAAACGCGTAGCGTCAAAACAATGGAATGAACGAACTTCACTTAGTTGCAATCAGGTTTCACTGCCACGGCAACGAAATTGATTGCGTCAGTGCCTTTTGCTAACAAAGGGCCGGTGCGTGACGCTTGATCAACATTGCCTCGGAGAACGTCAACAATCAGTAGGCAACATGTCGAAAGTGTGAAGCATGCAGACAATCATCACGCCCAATGATAGTTTAATCACAGGCACAACAGGCATACATATAGAGGTAAAAACAGTGTCACTTCGCAGTATTCAGTCACCAATTCCATGGGACATCCAGAGACCAAATCGATGCTAAACAAGCATAGTGGATGACGTAAAATAATTCAGGTCTTTCCGTAACATTATAAGCTCAGCCTCCAAGAAGGCAAACAAACATTGTGTCGTCGGCAAATACAAGAACCTTTTTGATTATGATATCCGATATTCGGCAAGCTAAAAGATGCCGGCGTACCGCAGCATCCACGACAAACATGCATTAAATTTAGTTTACCGACAGAGCTTCCTTTGGCAGCCGCAAATCGAGTTTAAAGCCGGTAATTCGTGAGAATAATTTAACATTATCCATGTTTTATTAGTCAGGGCATCAACGGTCGATATGCGGCACGATATGTAGTATGAAAGGAAATTGTGCGTAAATGCTAAGAACGTCACTTACGAGCTCCAAATGACAAAGAATTTGTACGGTATTCCGATCATTCTTTACAATAACAGTGGTTATCTAAACAGGTAAGTCTATCACCTGCACGCGTATGTTGGAAGTATTAACCCTACGGATAAACTATCCGGTGGTGAATGTTGCACGTTCAGCCTGGCTGGCATCTGGTTCGTTAGACAGAAATGTCACACAACTGATAATAATTCGGCGCCAGTTTCCAGCTTCAAATTCATTATCCTCAGCTAAGGGGTAGAAGCGGTCACACAATGAACGATTGAAATAATCATTAAGAAATATACAGAACATAACGAAGACGTCCGGCTATTAAGATCTTACAAATTTCGTCGTTTGGCACTTACCATCTGGCTCGCCTCACATAAGCCTTTAAGTAAGCAGAGTCTAGTTCGATGGCATGATCGCAATCTTGCAAAGCGGCTTCAAATTTTTCAAGCTGAAACAAGGAATGGGATGTAGCTGAAAATCAGTGGCTACGCACATTATATCTAGCACACGCCCGGTTGCATAACAACTTTGCGTTCATCGGATCATGCAAAGGATCAATCGTCAACGCTTCCGTGTAGGTTTCATCAGCTCTAGAAAATCGTCGTTCATGTATGTAACGATTGCCCTCTTCCTTCAGACGAAGTAAAGTTTTAGCTCGTTTGAAACTTTTCTGCGCTTCCAGATTGTCCGGATGAAGACGCAACACGTGTTGAAAATGACTGACTGCCTTGTCCAAATGGTCCAAATAGAACAAACACAGTCCGCGATAGTACAATATGTCAGGTGATGCTTCATTTGTCTTCAGCAGTGCTCTGGTTTACCAAAGTATAAACAACGCACGTTCACATGTGACACTTACTCGACCCTTAGCTTGGCTTCAGTGAACCGTTTTAGCTTAATTAGCAAATCCACTTGTTTGAGACCATAGTTTAGTGATCCGGGGGCGATTTCAATGCATTTTGTTATCATGTGATAGGCCTGTGAGAAAAAACGAATAAATAGAAAAGCAAACGTACAAATCTTAAGTCGGGTATGGCCAACTGTTTCTCGAAATAATGATAGGTCTGCTGAAGCAAGTCGATTTGGTGAAGCTGAATGAAATGATTCACGCCTTACAGCGACCTACCTGAGAGAGTAAGTCAGGATTCTGTGGCTCCAACCTTCTGATGGTCGTACAAGCATGTTTCGCTTGATCAAGTTTCCCCAAACTGATACAACATTTAACGTAGCGCATCAAAGCTTTACAATTCGTAGGATTCAACTGAACGCTCCTTGTTTCAAGTTAGGCAAACTACAACACGTGCTCACTTGCTAGCGTCTTGAAATGCTTCTGAGTATTTGTTTAGCATAAGATAGGCAGCTGAGCGGTTGTTGTATAACAAGGCATTGCCGGCGTCTTCGTCGATGGCTTTTGTGTACCATGAGATTGCGTCCTGGTAGGCACCCTTCTGATAGGATAAATTTCCTGAAGCCTTGTAGCTTTCAACCAAAGCCACTTCACCGGCCATAATGCTGAAGAAGACAGAAAAAGGCATTGAAGCGTTGAGAGAAATTTAAATAAGATTAAAAAACCATCAGAAAACCGAGACCTAACAGAATTTCAGGCTACGAATAAACCCTGCTTAAAATCAAAATTCACATGAACTTCCAATAACCATGCTCCTAAAATATGTTACTGGTGTATCTCCTTTAAATGTATTCTCGGGCAAGACTCATTTTAGCGCAGCACCACAGAATCCGAAAAACTTGACAAAGTTCTTGAGAATCAATTGCGCAATGTAGATAAAGTTAAATTCGTATAACCTCTAAAATAGTACATATAACACTTTAATTCTTCACAAGCTTTGGGTGCAATAAGAAATGGAAACGAAATAGACCGAGGGACATTGAGAGAAAGTACAAAAGATTATGGAAAGTGTACTATTGTGTCATGATCACTTCAGATTCCCTCTAGCAAAACCAATAAAAGGACAATACCTGAAGTTCAGTGGACGTGCAAAATGAAGTGCAACTGCCATTTTTGTGTGGAACGATTACAATGAAAACATGCAACGATACAAGGGACCAGCTTGGGCTGTTGCCAGGACGGGAATTGAAAAGCCAACGGTTGCAAGCCGTATGAAGAATAGAACAAACGTAACAGCAGCATTTGTAAATGTAACGACCAATACACTGGAAATTGAACATTAATTTGGTTCGCCAGAGAATCATGAGCGTGCGATATAGTGTGAGGATGACGTAACGTTAAGACGGACTGTATACGAGATCTTTCTTAACCATGTATGAAAAAACGAAAAGTCTAACAACCACTCCTTGTTAACCCAAGTAGTCAACGAGAACTAGAAGTGACTAGCGAACGAACATACAATGTACAAATAGCGAAACAGGTAGTACGGAAGTCAAAAACTCCAGAAAAACACGGAAGACTTTGACCATCAGCTCAGAAGGTATTCATCCTCGAACTAAAGGTAACAGCGTCTGCAAATATACAAACTGTGATTGACCCTGAAGAATCCCATCTTAAAAATGCTGTAAAAATCGAATCGGCCAATCAGAAGACAAGAGAAAGACGCACCAAAATCGGTTTTTAGCACGTTGAGGTGTAAACAGATTAAATTCAAAATCGCATAAAATTTTTCAAGTGAATTTTGGAAAATGAACCAACTGAAATGAAACGAACTTCCTTTAACAGAGTGCAACCACAAACGGGTGACAGTTTGAAACATCATTATTAGCTACAAGCAGGTTGACAAACCACAGAATCACCAGGAAAATCCCCAGTTGACTATAATGCTACTGATTTAAACGTAACACCCCGGTCGTATGGCAGCCTGAGTACTCTACGCAAAAAAATGGAGAACTGCTGTTGTGTAAGAAAAGTGAGTGTATGAAAGCGTTGTCTCCCAGCAGCTGATGAAAGACTGATGTTACACGGACGCCAAGCATGGAAAAATAGTCTTAAAAGCAATAGCTGATCTTGAGACGTCACCAGAAAGTTTCATTCTCAGCATCTATCGTTTGCCTGATAATGCGGTATTCATTCGTTCCATCCGTAAACGGCCATGGGCCTAACCAGATAGCGCTGTGGTTTCAGCCGCCGTTCACTAACACAGTGGCAACGGATATTCTGGAGGAAACTTTCACCAAAGGAATAAGGATATACAAAAAACAGGATGACAGACTAAAGAACAGCTAGTAGTGATGTGGGTGTGGTGTGCTGCTATACCACACAGCATTTTTAACCATCGACTCAAGTCCACAAAATGGCAGGTGACATCTGGCGGTATTGTGCAACACAACTATCAAGAACTTCAAATTTAGTAATGATACAACTAACCACTTCTTGGAGTAACACAGCAATTGGTGTTCCTAGCGAACAGGTCCGCAAAAAGGTAAACGGGGCGCGTAACCCAACAGTCGTACAATGTACTCATTTGTGTTTAACTCAGTTATCATATGTACACGCTGAAGAACGGTTATGTTGCCCACGGAATAAGCTCGCTGGACGTGAACCGATTGAAAAGTACAACGATGGTCAAACATGAGCAGGTCACATTTGTGAACCTTGAAACAAAACGCATCGTGCGCAGTATAATCGCCCCTCTCTACAACAAAGCATGCACAACCTTTCGACGTCACGGAAGATGAGGCCTGGTGAGAGCAGAACACATGTTGACCGTACTGGTTAACACATCCTCAGTACTACTACAAAGTGAAAAGCTTGCGACACAAATAAGTAAAGACCCTAGTACTGAGAACGCACCGATCATGAAACAACAATATGTCGCTTGATACTTCGAAAAACATTTCAAACAGACCACTTAAGTCATTGAGAATACACACCACAGTTCGTACGGTAAGGACAGAGAAGACAAGTAGCACAATACCACCATTCTCACCGTGACCGAAATCATCGAGACCAACACATAAGAGACGCGAAAATAAGTTGGAATGCCACACAATAATGGAGAATGGAGCAAATCCTACATACAGCAAGGAGGGGAGGGGAAGGGACCTAACTACTAAAAATAGCTATGTCTATACATAAACATTGAACAACAATATGTTGCAAATAAACAACCGAGCTATAAATAAAAGTAAGGCGTCATCAGCAAAAAAGCTTCCTTACGGCTTTCACTGCCCCACGTCATCAAGTGCACTCACTTTACAGACAAATCGACCAAACAACCACAACATTCACGACGCTGAGCTCGATTAGCCGCCATCTCACCTAACTTCTCCAGCCACCGGCTGTGTAAGTTCTTTACGTCAGACCATCATTCGTCCGCCTCGCATCTCACACCAGTTGGCAGCGGTCGGTGTGACAGACAACTTGCTGACATCCTTAGTACATGATCTAACCACTTAAGTCTGTGTAAATGTAGGGATTGAACAAAAGAATTCAATTGACAATCACCACCAAATTCCCGCTTCCTAACCTGTTCGTTGTTTACCGGTTGATGCCACCCGATGCGAGCGACCGAGCGCAAACGTCGGTGGTTCAATGCCTGAAGACAGTTCACGTCTTCTATCCTGAGCGACCATGTCTCGCTGCCGTAAAATAACACAACCCTCACAGCTGTGACAGTTGTGATCCTTAGGCCTCAGCAAGACACCTCTCTGTCGCCAGACGTGTCATGGGTTTGTGGATACTGCCCTAGTCTTAGAAACACGCGTTTCTGTTCCATTCCCTACACCTCCACCACCGTCGCTCATGCAGGCTCCCATGTATGTGAACCGGTCAGCAACTTTCATAATTTCACCGTACAACATCAAATCTACGTGATCACAACAATCTTGTGGAAGCACTCTGCACCTTGAAGCCCCAAAGCGCATTTATTTAGCAGAGTGACAAATGTCGTCCATCATTGTTTGAGCTGTTTGAAAGTTGTTAAGCAGCAACACCTTGTCGTCAGCATAATCAAGTTCAGTCAGCATTCCATCAGGTAGCACGTCCACGCCAGCACCTGGTGAATGTCACAGAGAGTTCTCCATTATTTCGTCTGTCACAAAAGTAAACAAAAATACCGAAGGTGGACAGCTTTGAAGTACGCTGCTCTTGGTACTGAAACTGTCACATAGTTCATCGTAAACCCCAACCTGAGCTGAAGTGTGGGAATAATGCGCCGACAGTACATTCGCACACATGGTCGGTACATCGCTGCGTTTAAGTGATTCTGAATGTGTGAGTCGATCCACTGAATTGCATGCACCTTTATGGTCGAGTAATGGGACAATTTCTGGCTGACGGTACACATGACGCTGATCCAGAATTTGGCGGAGTAGAAATTTGATCAATACATTCTCGATTGGGGAGAAACCCTGTCTGCTCGTCCCTAATGTTTGCCTCCCGAGCTACAGTGAGCTGGCGAAATATAATGGATGTCAGAACCCTAGTAATGACTGGGGTCAAGCTAATTCCCTCACGGTTTTTGCAACAACCCCTGGCACCTTTCCTGAATATGGACATTATTATCGAGTGGTCCCAGCACGGAAGGAGTCTTCATGGTTCGCACGAATGAGACAAGGCTTTTACTAACGCTTCCCCACCTTCTTTGGATAGTGCGGGCCCGAGATCATCTGGGCCAGCAGCCTTAGTATATTCGAGAGTCGAAATGATACTGTGGACCTCAGTTTTAGTGAGTAGTTCTAAATCTACCGACCCGGGTGGCACATAACAAGTTTGTGGCGACAACACAGCACAAGCAGAATACCAACTAGATTCATCCTCAAGGTGTTCCGTCCAACCTTCCAAACTTATTATGAATGAGTGTGCCACCTGCCGCTAATAGCTTCATTGACAGACGGTCGCTTCGGACCAATGGCACGAATAAGCTTAAAGAGTCTGCCGGTTTTCACTGAAGCAAAAGCGGTTTCCATTTCCTTAACTCTCTCCATAAGCCAAAACTCACGGTCGGCAATCAGGCCACCCCTTAACTTCATACGGGTATCTCCTCTAAACTTGCTATATGAGCTGCCAGGAGGAATGTTGCCTCTAGCACCTAACAACTCCAGGGATTTCTCTGACATCCAATATTTCGTCAACCCACGAACATCCGTGTCGCATGCTACATCACCTGCTTTATAAATGCCTTGTGAGATTTGGGTCCAGCGGCTATTAGGATGTTCGGGGTGAGAACCGTTATGGCCAACTTCTAGGCTGGTTTGTTGTTAATACTCTACTGACCGCATTACCAGTTTCGCAACGGCTAATCGTTGCCGTCGGTGGGGTCGTGGCCCAGCGAAAGTAAGGAAGAAACGGCACGCACCAACACATGATCTGAGTCCAAGTACATGCTCTAATAAGAACGACAATCCCGAATGGAGCTCGGCTATGCGGTCAATCTGGGAATAGGTCTGATTTGCAGACAGGGAGTGCAAGTAGAACAATAGTGCGCACGATGTCTAAAACTAGTGCTGGCTAAAAATAGCACACGCTCAGAACACAGCTGCAACAGTCACCCGCTATTATCCGAACGATGTGATGTTATCCAAAATGTGCTACCCAAACAAGACTCGGCCTTAACAAGGTGGCCGACCTAAGCGTTCACATCTCCGGCCAGAATGACAGCATCAGAGCAATGCGTCAAGGGAAGGGTAGCGGCCTGCTGACCTATCTGTTTTAGAGTGCGAACTTTGAAAGCACCAATAATAGTTCGCATTCCAGGTCCTTATAACGGTCCTTATAACGTGTCACGAGTAAGCCCAACCAGAAGGAAGAGATCAGACGCTTCTGACGGGCACTACTCGAGGTGATGAACACTCCAGACCACTGTCCACAAACTGTCAGCTTGTTTACAGAATCAGCAGGCAATGATCCTAGCAAATTCATGCATCCCTCTAAAACCTCTTGCGAAGAACAAAGTTTCAAAGAAGACTGAAAGCAATCAAATCAAAAGCGAACTGTTGGTCTAAAAAGACCACGACCGGTGATTGTCTACAGCAGTTTCGATAGCTTAAAGGTAAGGTAAAAATATAGTCAATACATTACCCATTGGCTGGGAATCCTGCCTATCCTTCAGAAACTTAGTTTTCTCCAGGTTCGGTGAACTCGCACGAGACATAAGGCAGAACCGAGAGGTGCTTGATCTCCAGAGTGAAGGAACATTTGCCTAAAAATGGGTGCAGAGCTCTGTATTACAGAAGAACGACAATGTGGTTGAAACACGCAGGCAACCAGCGTCCGCAGTCGCAAGACACGTCCTGACCACTGGTCACGTTATCGACCCAATTTGTGCATTCAGAATCCTATTACGTCACTCGAATCCATGATTCTTGCGGTTTGCTGAGGCGGTCACAATCAATCGACTGAAGCCGGCCTTGTGTGTTCAGAAACAATTGTCCGTAAACTTGACCCTTCCTAAACCACCAATTGACTGTCCACCCTGCTCCCATAAATGCTCGATATAAAAAACCCGTTTCATGTTATTGTAAATTTGGTACTGACAAGTCAATACGAAATGTTTGCATCTGCCACTTTCCGTGTTCTAACGGTTTTGTTCAGAATGTGGTTTGTCAGACCTCTACCTATTGGCTTGTCTGGTATGAATGGCTCAAAAGGTCATCGAGATACGCAAGCCGTCAAACCACGTCAAGTTCCAGTCTCGCCGTGACGGTCCAGTCTCATCGTGATAAGGTGTTAGTTAGGTCGTTTGTCTTGTCTTAGCCTGCTACTGTACCTGTGCATCAACTAGACTTTGGTCCCCACGGATGTCTTTTCAGAAGCTGTGTGACGAAGCATCTCTGGCGCTCTCAGTGGATTAGTAGACTGACAGTGGAAATAAGAAGTAGCATTTGAGAGCTCCGCACCTTAGTGAGAAAAACCATAAAGTTGAGTGATAATGTGGAAGTGTGAAAAATGAGCACAATATCTGAGTTAAGCTGAGAAGTGATGATTAAGGCGAGTTCTAACGAGAAGTGAGTTGATGAAAAATACATCTTCAAGAAAAGCACTCTACACCATACAAACGTGCAGTCAATAAAATCGGTTAACCGGTGTCGTTTGAGAAGCCAACTCTTCAAAGTGTTCGTTCTTGCTAAACAATACACCGGTTTGAACGGATGATAGAGAGATTTGACGAAGATGAGCACTTAATTATTTCTGGGCAGACAAAACTAATGTGCTCATAAGACCTGGCTTTCAATTTACGGTCGGTCTCAGCCGGAGGATGTAGAACAGTTTAGGACAGCAGCTTGTATTTCTGGAAAGAGAGAAAAGTTCAATCTCAGTCGTATTCTCAAAATGAGATCGATGGAAGCTGTTAGAAAACATGAAACAGAAGAGGTCAAAGAAAAAATCGTTCCAAAAGGCGCTCAATCATTGTTAGCTCCATTCGGTAAAGGAGCTCGAAGGTGTATGAGAAACAAAATGCTTCTCCAAGGGGGCTATCTGAAGAGTAATGACAACTAAATTCGTTGAAGAGGTGTAATAAGTAATATTCGACGTGTCAAACATGCGTAAAGTTAAATGTTCCAGTACTGAACTGCAGTCTGTTCACCTAAGATCAAGTGAACAAGGTGTTCACGGCTAACCCAGAGTGGAGGGGAGATTGGAAGTCCAAAGATGTCATTAAGCCTCAACGCTACATGCAAATGGCAACAAAGGAGGTAAAATCAAAAAAGGAAGATCACTAGTGAGAACGGAGAATAGGAGCAGACTATGGAAGAACCTCGAGGCAACCTGCTGAGAGACTGTCGGCCGTTAGAAAACGGACAATCTACACGTGATCGATAGTTCCAACTGACAAGATATGACCCCAGCCACTTGCATTCCGGCAATGGAAGCTTCAGATTATAACCTGGAAGTCCACTTGAACGAAGGCTTCAGAGAAGCCAAAGCATATGCCGTACAAGAATGACTTCTTCTGAATCACATAACAGACCCATAAAATGTTTCCAGGGAACATGTGCAAAGCCGGGCACACATGAGTGCCCTTAAACAGGGCGAGTGAATAACAATAGCGATGATGAGTTTGTTTTTCGCTCTTAGTGATAGGCTTAGAAGGGGAATTTTGGGTCATTGACAAATTGTATGATCACCTGATGTTGACAATGCAAGCGGCCCCCGGATTAGCGCGGCAAATCGGTTTCTGACCTGTGGACAGTCATTCTGATCTTCATCCGACCAGGATTGTCGGTAGCGTATCAATACATGTCGCTTTTACGGGCAAGCCTCAGTGATCGACTGTAAATGTGACAGTGAGTTGTTCTTGTAGTGTCAATGGCACACACTCTCCAATGGCAATAGAGCGGACGCATCAACTTAGCCTATAAATCATCAACAGGATGGAAGGTTAAATTCGCCCCAAAGCTGAGAGGCCAAACAAAAACATTGTGTTCGCACCCATTTTACGGAAGTTTTCATAGGTGACAGTGACCACACGGGCAAGGTTGGTGCCGCAAATGAAATCGAACGAAGTGTAAGATTCCTTAGTCTAATAGATACAACGATTTATAGACTACCTGCTACCAGATCCTCACTGCAATTCAGTGTTAGAAGTCAAACGTGCACATGGAGAAATGTGACGCCATAGGATCACGAGGACGATTTCAGCCTTTAAATGATCGGTAAGCGGGGGTCGGCAGAGCAACATCAAACAGTGGTCAGTAATAACCAATCACCTCGTGTAGAAAACACTCTCAGAGATCACAGTATCGGGCAACTGTACTGAAGAACTTGAAACGAATTGTCTACGTAAAGCTTACCCCACCCGCTTAGCTAGGGTGGCTCAATAAACAGCACAAAACCAGAAGTCGGAGCATCACAGAGGTGAGAAAGACTATGAAGCATTGTAAAACCATAAAGCAGCACATGTGTTAGGGTAAACATCTAACGGAGGCGATGATAAATGATTACGTATTGGTTTGGCAATGTGAATGAAAATGATTGTTGACAACCAACGGAACCGCCACCAACCTCGCAGGAATCGGTAGTAAGGCGTTTTCTGCTGTACTAAATCCCTTAAAGGAACTAAGAAATGACACGTAGAAATGCGGTTATCAAATTTCAGCTGTTTACGTTCCTCCAAGGAATGGTTAAGGTGAAGCGATGTCCCCAAAGATAACAGGGCATCCACGTTCAAAAATGCTGTCGTACTTTTTGAAGTCTTTTGGGGTTTTCAAATACACGGGACGCAATATAAGATTTGCTTGCTCATTCGCCGATTTAAGAGTAGATGGGATGAATTTTCACTGGTTTCGGATGTATTTGAAACTGTCTGTATTAAGTTTCCAACGTCAAGTTCAGGATGTATCCGAATAAAGCCAGAGCGGTGGGACTAACGTGGAGTTCGTTAAAAACACAGGCAGTCCCTTTGATGTCAATAAGGACAGCTAACACAATCGACGCAAAGTGCGAATTTCCACCACGTACAGAGTCAGGTTCCCTGGATGACCAGATAACTGAAATCGCGCCGGGGGGTTGACCCCCTTCTAGTTAAGGTCCCGAAGTTTCAGTTGACTATTGACGCGTTTGAAGAGGTCTTTGCAAAACCACGCATTCTTCTTAAGCAACACGTTTCGGAGCACTGCGTGGGTAGTTCTGGTGTAGACTATTTGGTGACAGATACAATGTCTTCAAGGTTTTGATTACACTGCTGAAATTGCAGACCACGCTGAACACTAGTTGCCGGATACTTACGACCGCCGTTACAGTGCTAATATCATTGATCATCCCACATTGAGAATGCCTGGTCCAAGCGCTTCACTCAGGAATAAGGGGTTGGACAACATCTGAGTCTATCCTAGCCAGCGGAGCCGACAGACAGCAACCATACATTGGTTCAGTGCAACCCAAATGGATCGCAAGTGACAGTTTTCATCTTTTGTCACGCACAGGTGAACATACAATGTGGACGGACGCACCGCACCAAAAACACTGCATGGTTACCCTCACGGACAACCTTCAAGCGTGATTAGCAACTTGCAACTTTACGACTGAAAAAAATTCAGGTGACCTAGTACATGAGGGCGAATTAAGATGCAACTCATCGTATTTTCATAAATAGAATATCTCGAGTTCATTTGATGCTTAAAAAACAACGACTGAACACAGTATTCGATCTTCCTTACGAGCAATCCAGCTGGAGACTATCTTCCATCGAAAGCACAGATTGAAACCGAAAAAATTGACCTCATAGTACGAGCGGGATATATATATATATATATATATATATATATATATATATATACAACGTACGAATCACATGAAGTGGGAAACGTGCCACAATATGGTAGAAATAGTGTGTAAGGTGAGGGAAAGAAAAAAATGCGGGGGGTGAAGAAAAAATGGCGACACAAACTCGCAACACTAGCACCACTGACTTCTATTCCTCGTTACATCAGACAGCGTCCTCATTCAAGTTTTCACTTCTTTAGACTCCAGTCAAGAAGCCGGGAGCGTCTTAGTGAAGCAAGCTTCACAGTGAACGTCTTCACACCTCGAACCAGAGTCGTGCGCTGACCACCGGACTGCCACTCCCATCTTAACCAACCACTCACAAACAAGGCACTATGTGGCAGGCGGTGAGCTGACATTTGTAAAACATAGTCAAGCCAACGCAACCTGTGAGACGAGATTAATATGCATAAGGGCTGACAGAGTTTATCCGTTCCAAAGATACGTCAGCGAACTTCACCACTGCTGACATGATGTTCTCAGCACGACGCTAACGCTTCGGAGACACCAACAGTCGGAAACGGACACCCAGTGAACACCCGCCGGGCGAGTTGATCACGTGTCGGAGCCGTACAATAAGACTGCTCTTAAGGTAGAATTGTACACTCGGCCTTTCACAGAAAGACTTCGATCATGCTGAAGCCATAGATGGTATAAGTAAGCAAACGACATCCAAGTCATTGTTGTGCGATTTGTGACCTTGTCAGACATTCCGTCAGTGCAGGCACAGCTACCAAGTTACATGAACTTCCCGACCTTTTCCAACTGTTCACCACCAAAGGTGAGGGTAGGCGCGAAACACTGCCAATCTTGCACTCAACAGGTATAAAGACCATGCCAAACTAAAGAACTGAGACCTCCGACCTAAAGCTCACAGGTTAGGGCGATGTCGTCTGCGTACCCCATGTCTGGAGGTCGAGTACCTGGGAGCAACTCCAAACCATCATTTTCGCACTCTGTCAGAGCATACTCTAGGATCTCGTCTGCCGCAAAGTTGAATACGAAGGGGAGCTGGACAACCTCGTCGCATCCCACTTGAAATGTTAGAGGTCAGCGAGACGCTGCAATAAGCCTTGACCCAGCAAATCGCTTTCAGGATGTCCACGTACTTCTCAAGCACGCCCTTCCTCGATAGACATCCCCAGAGTGTAGCTCTATCAACCGAATCGAAGGCCTCTCTGACGTCCAGTAAATCAACAACTGTTGAGCTTCTGTATGAATGGAAGAAATCAGACACCTGACGAAGCGTGCAGATGCGATCGCTATAGACACGACCAGGGAGAACCCCCCCCCCTTGATCCTAACGGATAAGTTCTTCGCGCTTTTCGCTCAGTCCGACTCATTTGGAACAACTTTACTGATCTAGAGTTTCTTGAACAAAGTCACCAGTTCTTTAACTGGACCTCCACTTATGAAAAGAGCAGGAAGTTCTTCCGGGTCAAGTGACTTGTGACGTTTCAGGAACTTGGTCTCATGCGAGACTTCTGCTTCCGAGGATGGATAAGCATCAACCAAACAATGAGCATGAGAAAAGTCGGAAGGCGTGCTCAGTGACGCGCGTGGCTGGGTGAACTGTTGTTAGAAGTGCTCAACCCAGCTTCCTAAGCGTTAACAAGTTATGAATAGGTTCGTCATTGGCAGATTACCTCGCGCACACCTCATTGCCTGCTACCAGTTGCTCAGATGAAATGGAAAAGCTTTTGAGAGTCCCCAGTACCAGCGACTTCTTCCATCTCGATAGTGTGGTTCATCCACTAGACCTCGTGATCTTCTCGTAGTCGCTTCCGGAGCTCCAGAGATGGAAAACCTTGCGGGCTGAGTTGTACTTATCGCCGGATGGAATATCCAGGCGAGTGTCGAGAAGTTCCGGCGATCGCATACGGACTCCGTGATTGGCAGCTGAAAGGGTAGTAGTACAACGCGAGTTTCTACCGCACTTATGCAATGTTTGCTGTATATGTGTCCAGTGTGTTTCAATGTCGTCTGGTGAGTGAGGACCTGGGCTAGAGGCAAGCGCACACTGGTAAGCGTAAAGCGGCAGCGTCCCATCTAGTTTGGATACATCGATTTGTGGTTCACGGTGAAGTGACCTCCCACCGCGCGCAACGTATTGGCAATGGCGAGAGACTGTTGCGATGTGTACGTATCTCACGGTCTCTATATTTCGAACACCGCATTTTAACACAAAAAGCACTGTATTACACGCAGACCTTCGCTGAGTTTCTCACTCGTGGATATGACTCGATCATTTGACAGGTAACAAGTTGTTAAGGACTGTCGTGGTATTTGGAGCAAGTACCTGGATTCGGATCACGCTGTTGTGCGTGCCCGTTTTGCGGTCACTTGTCCAGAGGTTGTGCATATGAAAATTAAAGATATTTAACTGGCATTCGAGCGAGGAGAGTGTAAAGATTGTTTACCAAGAAGCATCAGTGAACGAACTGCCCAGTTCCAGTCATGTGAAAGAACCTAACGAACGCTGGGAACAAAACGCAACAGCTATGGAAGCTTGCTGTGAAGAGATACTCCGAAGGAGCCGTACGGTTGCGACAGAACAGGATTCCTGTCACGTCGATAAACCTTGTGAAAAAGGGTCGCCCGATTATGCCCGACTTCGTATATAACGGCGACCGCCGAGAACTTGGATGCAAGCTGACCAAAAGCTTGCACAAAGATCGTGAGTGCTAATTGGTCGAACAGTCGAAAGAGACGGAACGAGCTTTTTGTTCGAGACTGGTTGAAAGCTTTTTTCCGTGATCCGTAATTGTATTAGCCGTTGAAGGATGGTTTACTCAGCACCAGCCAATCGCACCTCGCGATTGAGATTTATCAACAGTAATTCTCGTTTTTAACAAGGGGGCCCGAAGTCATGTGATAAGCGCAGAGGTATCAACCTAGTGTCTGTTGCATCCAACTTACTCAGTGTTCTCATTCTACGTCGGCTCGCTAAGCCCAGAGGAAGTCTGATACGTGAAGAACAGGCAGGATTCCGATTTGGTCGAGGGTATATTGATCATAATTTGACTTTGAGAAGGATTCTGGAGTGTCAGCAATAGACAGCTGAAGTCCACGATCTTTTTAAACCTAAGGGGTGCTTACGAATCAGTTGCTCGTAACGATCTCTGGAACAGTCTTCTCCGCAAAGAAGTATCAGGGTTTATGGAGAACTGTATCGGGCGTTCATCAATTCTAGTGGTGCTTGTCAATGGCGTCCAATCTAGTCGTTCCTGATCACTTTTGCCACGGACGATACTCTAGAAGGTGCGCTTGAGGAATCTAGTTAGCTTGGTGATGAGCTTCAACCTGGAGCTAGATAGACCGGTACGGAGTATGTAGGTGACGATGTCTTAGTTAGCCCCTCTGCCGACGGCATGTGGAGCATACTGAGCGAAGTGAGTGACCGACGTGATTTGTACGAAATGCGCTTCGCATCTTCAAAACGCAGAGTGTCTTCGAGAGTCCCGTTCTTAATTTCTTCGTTGGAGGTAATCCACTCGAAACTGTGGATAGTTTCACATACTTCGGTAGCACTATCTCGTCGGTCTGCGATATTGTTGATGAAATATCAGCGAGGACAGCTAACGCATGAATTGCCTTTATCAATCTGCGTCATCTGTGGCGTCGAAAAGACGTCCGACTGTCGCAAAAACCGTCACGGTGAGACTGGAACTTGACGTGGTGTGACGACTTGCGTATCTCGATGACCTTTTGGGCTAAACTGGACGGTGTGGTGACCACGCCAACAGAGCCATTCATACCAGGCAAGCCAATAGGTAGAGGTCTGACAAACCACAGTCTCCTGGTCCTCCAGGTTGGGGGTTGGAAGATGGTTGGCAACTCTTCTCGAAAAACGTACCACTTCTGGTACATAGCCACCCACCCGCTGTCTTGTGGTACAATTCTATACTGCATCAGCCACCTCGCAGTATAAACAGGATCGCCAGACCTGCTGCATACAATATGGTGGATAGGCGAAAACATGCTACTGCTGACCCCTTCCCCACTGTCCTATCAAATTTAGCTCTCAAGCCCCTCCCGACCCCCAATTCTGACAATTTCTCTGCAGCTCCCACAGCAGATATAATTAATCACCGCAACACTGTGCCGAAAAGTTGCAGCTATCGTTACTCAGTCTCAGACCTCCCTCATCCTGTGCATCGACATAGAACACAAATTAATATAGGTACCTTCAACGTTCGTACTATAAAACAGATAGGTCAACAGGCTGCTCTCGTACGAACGTTAGACTCAATGCAGACGGATATTTGTTGAATCTCGGAGACTAGAATCCACGACAGTAGTCAACGTATGGAATTAACAGCACCTACACTTTCTACCCGATACTGGTTATACAC
>QNGE01001292.1:132990-177618 GCA_008508345.1 Paragonimus westermani | reverse complement strand
CGTCGGAAAAGGTGTGCGGATCCCTGTCACCCACCCCATCCCTAACAGATCACACGCATGTAGACTGATCGTATACATGCACACACGGCATACAATAACTATCTAGCCTTGTCTGCGTCTGGGCTCGTCACGTGGTGACCTCAGGGTAACCGTGAACCCATGCATTCTATTGGTGGATTGGCAACACACCGTGTGTTAAACACACGTACACGTGCGAGGTGATGGCTACCTCATTTGAAGCTTGTACAATGTGAATTTTCTGATTTAAATCGCTTGATAAAGGGTCTCCGAGAGGGTCGAAACGTTGCGAAACCGAAAACTCTTTGGTTTTTGACTCGTTGTGGCTTAACCAAGGATTTACTTGATAATCCATACACCATTTGTTTGAAGTTTGCTGGAGGGCTGGTTCTCCCCCAGTTGATTTCCTGAAGTTTATTATGTTCAACTTTTCACGGGTTGCTATGATACTATAGTCTGTGGCTGCTTAATTCTTAGTACTAGTGATTCCCGTACAACTTCACCTTCGTTTATTTTGTTTACTCACAGCAAATCATCCTCCTGATTTGAGACATCTAATTTTCATATAAACTGAACAGCATCCGAAACTGGCCGCAGCTATCGCAGTCCGGTAAACATTATAGTCGGCCTCTTTCGAGAAGAAACATGAGACTCGGGTTTCCTTCTTGTCAAAGCGTTCTTACTATGGCCGGGACTAAAACTTTGGCTTGCTTACATGAGGCAACCGTGTTGAACACTGGTCAAATGACCTCACACTAGGCACGAATGAATCCTGTGCTTTTGAAATGGAGAGAATTCCTAGTCGAGGGTTATCGAATGAAGGATAGTTACTGCATCCTCTCTTGAGAAGGTCGGGCAGTCAGAGCAAGACTCACAAGAGAACGCGGTTGAGCGTTCACATATGATTATTCAGTCGTGCCTAATTTGAGGTCAGTGGCGCAGTGGTGAACACGGTTCCCTCATATAAACGTAGAAGCAATTCTAGTCTCTGTCACGGCAAGGATATACACTATTGATGCCTCTAAAAGGAGCGAAACCGGAGCATTGTGTTTCTTATCAAAAGGGGCCGACTAGAAGGTGTGTGAGGATACGGCAGCTATGATCAATTGCAGGTAGGTTTCAGCTTCCATGAAATGTGAGTTTATCAAATCAGAAGCATGGGTTGCTATTGTGAGCGTTGTCTAGTGTAGGGGAAAACGAAACTCCGTTATTAATCACCTGAAGTAGTTTTATTTATGGACGTTCTAGTAATAATCTTGTCAGTCCCGAGGTCTAAATCGCTTTACTAATTAACATTTAGAACTGTAATGATGTGACGAACAATTGTTTTCGATAATTCTTTCTCAAGTCAATACAATCACATAGGTTTTCATCAAGGCGTCATAAGACAAACCGCATAAACAGAGGCTGACTGTTAACGAATGACAGTGGCTACTACTAGACTTCACACGATAATTGGTTCGGCCCAGACCGGACGTTGACTGGGTGTTGTGTCACACGGTCAAGGTCAAATGTTTGTGTGTGGTTAGACTGGGTGTGATTAAAAGCATCTGGATGCCCTAAGAATTTTCACTTACACGTGATGACATTTTACTCACTCGGCCAGACAAAGGCGCCCGGATTGTGATCCTGAATAAATCTGAATATACTGAGAAGATGCTATCGATACTTTCAGATAATAGCAAATTCAGGAAGACGGAAAATGAGAAAGACAAAACGGAATTTGTTGAAACTCAAATTACTGATTCATTAAAAAGGCTAATGCAACATGGTCGTATCACACAAACTCAGTTTGACCAGATGAAACCAACTGAATCCATCATCCCACGTCTATATGGGTTGCCAAAAATCCACAAAAGTGATTGTCCGTTTAGGCCGATAATTGATATGTGCAATTCACCGTATCATGCAACTGCTAAGTGGTTGGCGAAAATACTAGAACCTATACGACGAAAATTGTGCCCATATAGTCTCCGTGACACGTTTGATTTTGTGGATTCTGTGAGGGATATTAATGTCAGACGCCGTTACATGGGCTCCCTTGATGTCACTTCGCTCTTCACAAATGTTCCGGTGGTGGAGACAATTAAGTTTTTGTGTGATCAGATAGAACAACCGGAAAGCATGTTTGGACTACAAAAGTCAGAATTGAAAGAATTACTTTTGCGGTGTACCCTTAACGTTCAGTTCATGTTCAATGGCGAACTGTATCGACAGTCGGATGGAGTGGCAATGGGATCCCCTTTGGGTCCACTACTGGCAGATGCATTCATGGGTAAATTAGAATACCAACTACAGTCAACCATTCAGAGTCTCCACATGTACCGCCGATACGTAGACGACATATTTGTTGTCATAGAGTCAAGAGATGAGTTAACAACCATTCTTCGGGTTTTTAATGCAGCACATGCTTCACTGCGTTTCACCTCAGAGGAGGAATCTAACAACGAGTTCCATTTCCTAGACGTCAAATTGACCAGACGTCGAGACGGTACACTGAGTAGGTCGGTATATCGTAAACCCACATGGACAGAACAATACACAAACTTCAACAGCTTTGTGCCTCTCAAACAGAAACGAAATCTAGCTCAATGCCTGGCAACTAGAGCAAGAAAGATTTGTTCAGAGGACGCAATTGAGCGGGAATTGAAAACGGTTGAAAACCTATTGAGGGAAAACGGTTATCCGGAACAATTCATCAATTCAAGTATGAAGGCCAAAGTTCCGCATGAGGTAATGCCCACAGCTGAAAAGAAGGCCGTGTTTATAAAACTCCCGTTTAAAGGGGATGCTGTAGCAGATAGGTTCAACCGGTGCATGTACCGGTCACTTAGACGCACCTTCCCAGCGGCAACCTTAAGAAGTTGGTTCACAACAATGCCGATGTTAAGATTGAGCCTGAAAGACAAGCTATCAGTCCACGATCAATCGATGCTCGTGTATTCATTTTCATGCTGCTGTTGTACTGCAGAATATGTTGGTCGTACGACTAGGCGCTTGTCAAAAAGGATCAAAGAACATCATCCAGCTTGGATCGGAACCGGTGACCGTAAATCAATTACCAGCGCCATTGTTGCGCATCTAGCTGACACCAACCACCGCATAGACGTTAACAAGGCATTCCGGGTTATCTACAGAGTGGCCAACGCTCAATCAAAAACAGTCCGTCAGCGTATTCTGGCGACTGCCGAATCGATTGCAATCAGATTACGCAACCATAATCTGTGCTGTCAAAAGAAGTTTGTACAGTCTCTGCAAATTCCGTGGCCACAGATCAATCAGACCCAGTCTAACCGCACACAAACATTTGACCTTGATCGTTTGACACAACACCCAGTCAACGTCCGGTCTGGGTCGAACCAATTATCGTGTGAAGTCTAGTAGTAGCCACTGTCATTCGTTAACAGTCAGCCTCTGTTTATACGGTTTGTCTTATGACGCCTTGATGAAAACCTATGTGATTGTATTGACTTGAGAAAGAATTATCGAAAACAATTGTTCGTCACATCGTTACTTTTGATCTTATGGGATTTTTCCAACATTTAGAACTGTCATTTTGAAAAGCGTGGAGACCCTTCTTTCCCGATCCTCTTGAAATTTGTAATATGCCTTGATGCTCACCCTCAGTCAGACATTCAATGACCTGTTCCGTCTTTGTTGGAGCTCATCAGGCAGAGAGAATCTGAATGTGGGATTGAACTGGCTACCCTTTACGATACGGTACAATAGTGTTTTCTACTCGGCCACCAGTTTTAATGGGTGAAAACAAACTATAACCCAAATGAATACAAACTCCCACGTCAAAAGTGATGTTTATGGAAATGTTAGCACAGCGTACACTTATAATGTCTCGTAAGGAAAAAGGTGGCCGTTTCGACGTCCCGACTTAGACTAGATCTGCCTGTTAAGTCCAATCAAGAACAAAGCTGGTTGTGGAGTGTCTGTTTGCGAGTGACCATCAGTAAGCAATAAGAACTATTGCTGCCGTAGCCAGTGCAAACTGGCAATCGCAAACAGCCCATGTCCATCCACACTAACGTGATAAAAACAAGCTATGTATCAACTGTTAACTTCATTCCTTACCATGGTTGTAGCAGCTAAATTGTCTTCCGCACGCCCATCGACCTATATGTTAGTTGTGTTTTCGGCATGAGCCCTACATTATTCTGATCTACGTTACATCCATCGGAAAGGGTTTAGTTTACAAGACACATTATTCACTCAATTGGTTCTGTACATATGAGGACTTCTGCGGGGTAACAAGTCAATTTTATCGGAATCGTCATTTTTTTCAGTAGATGAAAACGTATCATCTCTAACTCTGTCTGCTAATTTGTATTTTCTAAGGGGGTTGATTTGCCAGCTTCAACTGAGCTATCTAACGGTAGCTATCTGTTTAGCGGATGCTGATCTTACCCTGGTTGTATACACTAATTGCTACCGATATTTCCTAGAGTTACAAACAAATTTTGAACACCCCCTCCTAACTATTACACTGTTTTCGTCTAAGTTCATTTTTGTTTGTTCAATATTTACAAGGGTTTTGACATAGACGCTAGTTATCTAATTCACAGGACAGGCATTCACAGCAGATAGCAAACTGTAACCCAAACGTCTGCTCTTCATAGGCGCGTTTTCTTGGCAGCTGTCAGGCCGAATGCATATTTCCAAATTGAGAGGCTCACTAAAGCACCGACAACCAGGTAGTGCGTTCCGTCTTGCCAATGGGTTGGTTGGCTGAAACGAGCTCTGTTGCAATCCTGTGGGGTACAAAAACAAACGCGAATTCGACTTAGTCCTCAGAAAGTTTGACAATATATGAACAGTGACAGTCGGAATCAACTGGACGCCAAAGTAATCCATAGTCCCAACCTCTAGGCACGTTATATCCATTTTCTCACCAATAGCTTTCCCTTACACTGATTTTTATAATGTTCCCTGTATTATCTTCTACCCACTATTCGTACTAGGTGGTAACTGAAATTGTCAGCTTGTCTGATCATGTGATCTCACGACTTGGTTTTTGGTTTAGCAAACTAGATTCTTGAGGGGACCATCGTTTTCTATCGTGTCACGATTTTTTTGGTTATTGCGTTTGGTTGCATTTAATATTTTCCGGTTTATTTTGGGAAGTATTCTGTTTGGAAAACAACTAAGTTACTCAGAAACCAGGATGCTTATGGTCTCTTTTGCGTTGCCCACCGCTTCACGTGCTCGAGGTTTATCCAGTTTGCGTGTGGCGAACCGGAGTCTGCGTTGAGTTTCGATTACTCTTTTCCATATCGGCATTTCTATTCGCTGTGAACTATTGCAGCAGCTGGAGTGAGTTTGATTGAGCAAGCTGCATTTATCTGCATTCACATGTTGCAAAAAGTCGCGTCCAGTGGTAATTATCGTAAGCTAATGCGACATCACGCGTAGTGTGCTAACCGCTTCACTGATATGAGGCATTCATGAGCAGTAGCTTACCAAGTCATTTTTTGACAGAACACTGATAGGCTACGCGTTTCACCCTGCATTATTTTTGCATCAGTGTAACATTTAGACCATACAACGAATTGTTTCACTTTCCAACAACCAAGGACCAATTTTGCATGCGATCGCTGAAACAATGTTCGATTCACTAAATCAGTTAACTTGTCTCATAGGATCACAGGGTTGTTGGTTAAAGGGAGCGACAGCAATACTCGTTACTCTTCTAATGGTAAGACCACGAAAGTTGAACATTATTTAATCGAAGTTGTAACTGAACGCTTACAGGTAATGGGTTGCGCATTGCAAGTTTGAGTCTAATATGGCTCGCTATGTACGTCCGTTAGGTTCGGAGCAAAAAGCGGACCCGAACTCAGATGTATGTTACGGGTGGGCTCCCGAAAAAGTGTGAGACGTTTGTCTAGCTCTTTCTTTGTGGGCGATTTATGCTTCTCGTTTGCAACAACTGGTATTTTCATGATTGTGTTATATATGTGAGGATGTGAACGTATAGGTACGTAGTTTTGCATTCGTTCCAGTTCCAGCACACTCAGAACACGATTCAACTTGATATTAAAATCTATCGGCGACTGCAACCACTGTAATGCGAGTTAATTTGACTGCTTATTTTATGTCTCTTCTTATGAGGACGCAAGATGAGGGATTCCAAAGACTGGAGGCTCATCTGTAATCATGCACGGTATCTTTTATCAAACATGCATAATGGAATATTATGAGAACACTGCGTTTAGGCTGTGAAGGCTGCAGTGGGTATTTGGTTCAAAAGTGCAGAGTGCAAAGTTATCATGTCAAGGGCAAGAAAGAACACTAAAGAACTCCTGCTCTCAACAATGTTCTTGGCATTTTATCTGCAACAGGACTAAATATATGTGGGATACACACTCAAAAAATGTCAAATAATCGGGCCCCACAAATTTATATTGCGTTTACTTAATTGCATCCCACACAGCGTCATGAATGAAACATGAAAAATATCCTCCTACCGTGTTGCTGATTATAACACGTCACTGCTTCGCGAAACCCCTGAGACTTTTGTAGACGTTACTTTATATACCAGAACTTACAAATTTTTTGTGAATGAATTCAAATGAAACATCCTTATTGAAATAACCAACCGGAAACATCGGAATTTTCCAATTGCATCAATCGCGGATTAAAAGAATGATTCATAACTGCTACCACTCTTCAACTCACTACGAACCAAGGTCATGCGCATCGTATTCAATTAAATGTAAACAAAAACTCGGAAATATAAACTATATGGTTACGGTTAGAACAAGCTAGGCATTACTGAAAAATGCCTTCAGCCGCCTTATTTAAGTATATACCTCAGCCAATTCATTTCCGGTAAACGTATCGCAGGAAATTTCCCATCATATTAGGATTCTTCAAGTGTGAACACCCTTGCTAAGACGTGGATTTGAACTCCTGATACACTCTGAAAAGGCAGCTGTATTGATCAATGCACCATTGCTTACGTACCAAATATGACTGAACAAGCATTCGTAATTGATTAGCTACACCTCCTGATGAGAAGCGCCCGTGAGTACTTTGATCGAAACTTCAGTATGATGCATATTGTGGAGAGATTTCGCTGAAAATTTCCACAAGATTTTTACAATTGGACTATTTACAACTGATGAAAACAGTTTCATTTTTAGCATTCGTACAAAACTGGAATTCTTCGAGGGGTTTGAATCATACAAGTTTCATAATAAAATCGTTGTCTAGTTATCTGATACCGAAAAGCGGTCATTTTCTGTTTGAGGTTACTTACAAGCAGTTTGGAAGATGGGTGTTTGCCTAGACTGTGATATCTTACTAATTGTTGAGAATGTGGCGAGTTGATTTGTTGGGAACAACTGATGGGATATTCTGAGGAATATTGCGTGCTAATCCTGGTGAATTTATCGTTGGAAATTGACGGAACTACAGAATATATCTCATGTCTGGGATCAAAAAGTCATTAAACAGTAACCACAGGGAACCAGGCGACATTCATATGAGTTGTATAGTGCCTACTCGAAATGTTCAGCATGAAAACAACTGTTTACAGTCAGGTTTTTATGCAGCTCTAGGCAATCTCCTTCATTTTTTACGTGCTCATATTCACCTCAGGTGCACTGGATCTGCCGCCGGCGTTTTCGACTGAGTGCTACATAATCAGCATGTTATCCACTTCTCGAGAGACAAGACGAACAAAATCACAGTTTCACACACAGTTACTTTATTTTCAGCCTGAAGGGAAATCTTCATATGGTCCGTTTGCTTATTTTTTTTACCGCTGACAGTTCTGACGTCACAGCAACCTCCCATAATGTGAATGTCCGTTCACATCGTTTACGACGATGTAATCTGTCCATGAAAAGATGTGTGGTTAACATATGATATTCTGCCATAGTTAAACATTTTTTTCCGAACTCTCTTCCAAGGTGAAACGCAGAACTCATGAGAGCACTTTTGTTAATCTTTAGGCGCAATTATTCGACTCATGGAAGACAACTACGTACGCTGAATATGCCTTCCCACAAACTGGTTACCAACTTCGATCCATGAATATTTCAGGACAGGGATGCTATGGAACGAAAGACATCGACATCGTTGCTATCACGAGAGTACTATGAGGTCTCGTTAGCGCACTATTAAAAAAGTTGTACAAACCTTTCAGATCCTCGTCGGTTTGTGAAAAAAACATAAATATTCCAAATACCGGCTCTCTTTAGAATGTCATTCCTGAGCTTTTTCTCCTAAGTTTCAATCGCTGACTACTTAGTTAATGATCAACACGCTGATGTTCTGATGAAAGTGATACAACCCTGTTGACGTTGTTTGCAACGAAAAATTCAAATACCCCACCTAGCTAGTACAAGACTATATGATAAAAAACCACATACGATTCACAATGTGGTGTAAGATCGGTATTGGAATATGTTGGAGACTGGACATAAGCGCGTGTGCATGATTATCTCAGTTATATACAATATCAGGATAATGTAATGCAAATATGATACAGCCGCAAGTTGAGGCAGTACATTTCCTCATATAAGATCACGAAAGGCAGTAAAATTCAAACCGAAAAATAGGTTTGGCAAACCAATGATTAATATGCTCTCCGGTATAACAGATAACGTTACTTGCACAAAGTGGGTATTCTAGGTGCTGCACTTAGTATAATGCATGACGACTCGTGTTAAATGAAAAGTTCTGTATGGTGCTAAGGTCTGATCTGTATACTCGCAAGAAAGTACACACATGTCAACAAATCCCAACAACATTTTATCCCCTCCGTCTCGTACTACAAATACGCTGTGTAGAGGTGGCAAACGTTCACTTTACAAAACACATATACTAGTGTGACATGACTCAATTTCCCGGGAGTTTGCTACATTATCCATACGTAGCGCACAACTGTGTTTTCATGAACCATAATTCAAAGCATTGTTCCCACTATTCAAATACAAAATATACTGTCAAATTTCGGTTATGATATGGTCCACGGATTAAGCTCTCTCATTATCAGTGGTAAATCTTCCTTAACGGCCAAGTATCTTGTGAAGCCTTTTAAGCTGAATCTTCCCAATTGCTCCGTCAAGCGGAGTCCCTAGTGCCATGCTGTACAGATTAAGGATACATGCAGGTTGGCGTCATTTATCATCTCACCAGATAGACCTCTAGGCAAAGTAAGACCGCATGGAACAGGCGCGCTCCGTGTGGAATAGTTCAACCGTGTAGGGTTTGTAGCAGTACCAATCTTGCTTGCCTGGCTGAAATAATTTTGCTCAGTGATTAAAATGGAGAACGAAACCTGGAGAATTTTGAAATGGCGTACATCAAACAATTTCGCAAACGCATTCTCGTTGTGTCTTTTGTGCAAATATTGCCCCAGTTCTGTCATGGGTAATTTAAATCATATAATTATGTCTGGTGTGCAAAAATGCAACTGCACACATTACGTTTACAACTGCATATTACACAGATAATACGAAATTTTTAAGACGCTTTGTTTACATTGAAAAATATTATTATAAGAAAGTCGGTATGGTGAAGTTGTCCTACTGAAATATCTTCGAATCAAATCCGAGAAGAATTTTTGTTGCACTAGTTAACAATAAACGATACCAGTGATAGCACAGTGAGCCTAGTTATTGACCCCGTTAATACGGTATACTCAAAAACATTAGCTAAAACGGCCTTGTTATTCTCTATGGTATGAGGTGCCTTGTTACTAGGCCGACTGATAGTTCAGTTGCCTTATTTGTCGCACTGCGTTATAATTGTTTCAAGAGTTGAGCAGACATGTGCAGAAATGATGGATTGTGTTTTAAATAACCAAGTGAAAGCTGTACAACGAAATCAAATACATGATTAACATACATTGTCGGAGCTACTAAAATCAGGCTGATCAACCGAATAATGCATCGTCGAAAATATTATTTTCAGATTCAACGCCAACCATGATCTAAATTTAACTGATCTGTTGGACAAACTGTTTTTTAGTTAACGGACGAACATGACGTGATGGGCTTTCATTCTGTCAACCACTCTTCCACCAACAACTTGGTTTATCTCCAATAAGCTTGAGCGATGTGCCAATTTGACTCCATGGTATCACTCATTAATCTGTGCAAAATGCATATCGTTATTGTAATAAAATTCCTTAATCATAGGAGAAACCTTCCATGTTCACACTACTTAGACAGGGTCAACTTGTTCAATCTCTGGATTGGAATCAATAACACACACTCATCTTATAGACATAGTTCAACATGGGACACTTGTCGGGTATAATTTAGTTTACGCCAACATGGAACAGTTTTCAGCAGAAATTCTTTGTTCTGGAAAAATAACGTACCGCACAATGAAAAAACTACTGATATACCAGACCGCAAAGCTACTGCGGTGATGACAATAGAATGTAGTTAGATAAGTGTGCCAACCTACGTCTCCGTTTACTGAAAGTGTCCTTGTGTATAAACAAACCGAACAAACCGGAGTGTTTCAGTCATAAGAAGGAGAATCTCGTAACCTGAATCATCATCATCTTGGTTCCGGCTTTCGATCCAGTTTAACATAACAAACAGAAATGTGGTAATTGCAGAGTGATGAATTGTTTCAAATAATCATTTGTTACTTATGGTATTTTTTGCAGTACATTTGCCATTAAAAAGTTGTCAGTGAGATTCTGTGTTCACTGATATACAGGACTCTCCTCACTTGGAAGGTGGGTATGTTTCCAACACTTTCTGCGCAGACACCTAACTTCTCTTGCTAAAGTTTGTCATACTCAACGCAGGCTCGCGTGGCGTTGTTGTGGACTGCAACAACGGTTTCGTTCTTGTGACTTTATTCCAAATTCCAAATGCTTCTTCAGTCTTCTTGCAAGTTAAAGTACATACTGCATTTTATATTTAGCAATGTCATGCATTTCGCACCTTCCGTTTCATATCCTTGCCGAAAGTTGTGCGGACATGCATTCTTAATTATTCTCATGGAAGCTGAACAGATTTCAATCAGAAATTTTGGGGCGGAAGTGAATTCCAGCACTGGACAAACGGCAAATATAATCAGTTGTAGCAGTTCGTGCATTCACCTTATAATACACATTTGTGAGTTCAATCATCTTTACTGTATATCAAATTGTGAACAAGTCCAAAACAATTATCTCTTACCTTCCGGTAATAATGTTGAAAACTTGTTCCTGTTTTTAATGAGACCGAGTGACGCAAGTATTCTCTGTTCAAAGTCCCAGGTTATTACTATTTAGTCATCGTTTTTTAAATGCATAAAAGATGACCATAAAAAATCAACTTGTGTAATAGGATTCACAGTACGTTGAATTTCTGATTTCGGTTTGGTCTCCGCCGACCAAGCGCTGGTGTGAATCAAGCCGAAGTTGACCACAACAGTATCGAATATCATAGTAAAACATATTTGATTAAGAGCAAACAGTAGACCAAGGGATGAAGTGCTTGATGGAGAAACTAAAAATGTTGGGGATGCAAGCAATATACTGAGTGCAGCTAACTGCCATCAGGATAGCCGTCTCATTTGTCAGGTCAAATGATCAGGACGTCTCCAAACAGACAGATGATATCTGTCCAATTTGTTCCTCGTAGTATGCCAGCATTCTCTTCTGTGGTCGCGTCACTGTTTTGCTCGACAATGGTGATTCGAAGTGTCCGCTGTGCGCATTCACAAGAGTGACATTGATTCTTACGCTGCATCAGCAGACGGTGATTTCATGTGCAACACATCCCTGATGTGCTCCCAATCAAAGAAGCAGAAGATCTATGTTCAGCCCCTTATCTGACATCAATTTTTAGCAAGGACTCACAAGAAAGTGTCGTCCAGATAGAATTTCCTCCAGGTGTATTAACAGAGGATCTCCGGTCACGGTTGTTTTAATGGTTTTTACTCCACATCAGCATATGAACCCAACATACTGTTGCTTCCCCATTCTCATTCAGTTTTTACCAGTGTTCTGTCACTGGTGGATTGTGTAAACAGCTCGAAGCGATACCAGAAACACTTCGTAATATACTGCGTAAAAAGGTCATAGAATTTCACTGTGTACACGCTGAGGCGCGTACTTTGCTCAAAGCAATTTAACTAGATCTTTTCAACTGTGTATCGGAGAAATGGAAGTTACAAAATATGCAGGAAATCGTCATTTACTGAGTGCATCCTATCCAGACAGTTAATAACAGCTGGAGCATCAGTGTCGTGGTGAAATCCTAAGTTGATTTGTAAAATGATTAATGTTGCTGATGGTCTGCCAGTGTCATTATTCTATAAAGAAGGGAGCTTGTCTTGTGTTACTTAACACAACTGCCAGCAGATTGACTGGCACAGGCACACAATCAATTATCCAAATGCTCGGTTATCCCGATCGGTAGCTTCCTCGTCATTATTTGTCCATAGATGGAGCTGCACCCGTAACAGTACTCAATCACGCAATGTGGGGACAGAAAGGGTAGGAGGTCTTCGATTAAAAACAATCGCACGTCGAAGTTTATAACTCTTTCTGTAACTTAAAAAACGCAATCGACAATGTACGCTATACGGTAGCATTCCCAATCATTTTCGCACATTAAAATACAAGCTTTCTTCACTGTACTATGAAAACCACATTTAAAATTATAAGACCGCCAGTGTGTCCAGAAAAAACTCATCATGAAGTTACCGCTAACACCATAATGTTCACAAATTTGTCTAGTCCTTTTACACTCTATAAATTGTATGTACATTTTGCTTGACGTATTTAGTCTACTTGACAAGACGGAGCGGAAACGGTTGGATTAAGGTTTTGCTATGCAACTTTAAAAATCCATCCTTTCAGGTCCGGTTTTGGAAGGTATATCACAGCTTACTCTGAGACACTTGTTTCTTACGAATGTAGGCTGGTAATATCTAATCCCAAAAACCGGGTGTAACGGATCTTACATATTATCTCAAAATTGCTTTTTGAGGCGATCCTGGTTGATAAACGTCCATTTAGCTACAGAATGTGTTGCCCTCCCTAACGGAGGACTTCGGGTGCAGGTCCTTTAAGTTGTTTGTCGTATGCTAGCTGGAACGATCACGTTATTCTGTCAATTGCAGTTTGTGAATTTGATAGTGTATGCTTTAATAAGAAACAGGTTGCAGATGAGGGGTGTGTTTGTCAAGTTGTGGCAAAACAGACTACGGTTAATTTGTCAATTGTTTGTCCCTTATCTTGCAACGTTCCCCTTCAACTCATTCGCGGTAAAATCAATCTTACAGTCAGCAAACATAAAGACGTTTCATTCCAGTCCTTCTTTGGGTGACGTTAACAATGAAGTGTCATTAGAATAAACACACCGTATTTTCACACAGAAACAATTGAGTATTGCTCATGTCCAGTTTCAGTTTTTGAATTCATGTCAGTTTCCGACGTGCTCTTTGGCGAAGGTAGTCCACGGTTTAGGGTTTGTTCCGGCTATAACAAGTCATTAGTACATTGTATTGTTATAAGTGGAATTGGATACAATAATGTACACTAATGACATGCCCCAAGAGAGGGAGCATTTGACTTGTGAATCCTTTTGGGGGCGAATTGATAAGAAGTTTACATTGGTGGGAAAGACTCAGGCAAGTTCGAACAATGTCTAACTGAAAGTTCCATCATTTCGCGCTTGAATTTTGTTGAAAACTTCTAAGTGTGTGATGAAACACACCCTTTTTGAATGGTCACAACTACTGTATTCATTAGGCACTGGAAAAAAATACGAGTACAATCAGTCAAGTCGTTTTGACGTCAGTGATGAAGGGATTTATAAACCTAGCATTACCTACACCTTGCTTCAAACTGTCATAATAAACCAGTTTTAAACCCGGGATTCTGGCCTAGTTGGAAATTTTCGACCGCTTTTCCTACACAGCGTTGGAACCCTGGAGAATTAGGTGTTACTGAGACAGAGACTGTGAATTTCATAAAAATGTTCAGGTTTGGTCATTATGAACTGCGGGGTTTAATAAATAATAGGTCGCAGAGGGATATTACTTGCTGAAAGGCGTTGGCCCTAATGAATGGTATGATTGTCACACCTAAGGCTAACATGATGATGCGTTTACTCGGTTTTAGAACAGGAATATAAAAATGTAGCAAAAGAATGAAACAAGATCGAGGAAGCTGTGGCTACAGGAGCTATTACTAGCAAATGTCTCGAGTGATTACAGATCCACTCCCAATCTGAATACACTTCAATTCATTAGCACAGGCGCCGAGTAGTTCGACAATAATTTCGGGGAACACAACTGCAACACTCAATTCAATGATTTGTCTGAAGTGATTTATTCGGAAAGAAGGAGTTTGAAATGAACGTCTCCAAGACAACGGTAGTGGGGATGTCACAATGCACTCTAGTTGCATTCGGTAATTCTGTCTGAGTAGCCACTTCCACCGTTAGACTTTTGTAAGAAAGTTGAGTCCATCCTGCAGCGTACCTCTGAGCAAGATGTGGTAAGTTGGAAACGAGTCTTTTTCCGGTTCGCGTAATCGTAACATAAACACCAGAAGGCGTGTATTGATCTACATAATTATTTCACCCGTAAAATTCTTTCTTCAAACACTTGTCAAGAGATTTTTCCACCAACAAAACCTTTCATCCACTCAGATGCAGTTTTCATAAATAAATTTGGTTTCAAAAGTTTTCCCTAAAATTCCAAAACCATCTAAGTGCTCTTCAATCTGGTCACTGAGATCAGCGTCTAAAGTAAACCTTCGTGGAATACGTTTATCTTTCATATGGGACTTAGACAGAACGGTGAAATGGTGGTATTTGGAACACTTCAAATATCGCTGGGTTGAAACACTGAGTCGCGAGATGATCTTGTTTGGGCTATCACGCACTGACTGCTCCTAACTGTAAGTTACTAAGGAAAACCAGTCATGTCACATAAGGTGCTCGAGATCGAAATTTCCCGTATCACGTGAGTAGGTTAGGGATATTCTTTCAAATATTGTTCTGTTATACGTAACACACTTAAGAAGAAAAGCACAGTTTATTCAAAAGTTACAGTATACACTTCCGTAAGAGAATGTCAGTCGAACGACTCATGCCAGTCTGATTATTCATTGATATACAGGTTAAAAACCTGGAAGTAATTTAGTTGTTGCCAGTTTTCACCCGATCGGTGACCGGACCGATTACCCAGCTGCCCTGGAAGTTCTTTTGAAGCCCGTGTCTATTGTGTTGGGTCATAAACGCGTCAAGAAACATGACGCATTTGTCTTCCTCGAGACGAGCTAGAAGCAACATTGAGTTTCGGATATTTCATTCGGTTTGCATTAATGTGAGGCACCATACTCAAACAAAGACATTTTGTTATCAACCGTGCTACAGCACAGTATTAGTGAACCAATTCCTGTGTACCGTACCGCGTTTCTCATTGAAACCGGAATTTATTGTGTTGGTGTAGTTTTCTGATTCTACTAGATAACGGTTGGAATTTCTGCACATCAATTGAAAGGAAGCACGTAGAACAACACTTTTTCGTGAACAGTCCCAGTTTGGTGCAAATTGAGCTAACCGAAATTAATAAATTATACATATTGCCTATGGTACTGAAAATGTTGGCTAATGGGATGCCGCACTGTGGGGAATATTAGGCCTGACTCGACAGACCTTCAGATTAGATTTTGTCAAAGTTGGACAAGTGTGCAAACTGAAACAACACTTCTTTTGGTTAGTGGTAATGAACAACCTGGCGAAATAAATTGACTCAATGTAATGTCCTGTGTCGAGCTTCACCTAACTGCCACGTTTACTCCTTGGTCTGTTCAACTATGACATCTCTCAAACGACAGACTTCCTTACTAACACATCTCATTCGAATTTGTAGCATAGCGATACCTGGTTGGATAATGTTTTTTAAGCTGGTAACGTAACAAATGTAACTTCGTAAAGCTAGTAGTTAATTCATGTAAAACTTTGAACGATATTCCATTTTGTTGAAAATTAGGTTCAAACCTGCACCAAAACTTCAAAAGTAGTCTGCAAACCTAGTCGATAACCGAGCAAAAATGTCGTCCTTTCACTTACATTGAGTTTGTTTACTTTTAATTTGGATGAAATTTAATCCCACATTACGTGCAGTAGTCTGTTCCAACTCATACACTTTTTAATTATGAAGTTTTGCAATATCTCTTTTAATGAAATAAAGTTATTGGGATAAAAATTGGCCTCCATGGAATTCTTGGAGATAATATCGTATTCCGAGGCGATGAGCTGAGGTCGCGGAAGAATATCTATGGATGCTAAGTGACAAATTTGCTTCAAGAACCTACCAGAAGATATAGGGCATATCCTTTAGTTTTAGACTCGTATACCCGATGCTTCACAACCTATTTGGGCAAACCACTCGCACGTTTGAGTCTTCAGAGTTGTGACAGCTGCGGACTGAATGTCTACGCGGTGTTATCAGTTGTATTTCACGAATCGGAGTGTTGGTTAGAAGATGGATTTTTTCCAGCAGTGCTTGGGTTCATGGCGATTGTATCAATTCTTGCGTTAGATCGTCCAAGCATGTTCAGTACGAATCGTCAGTCTAGTCAGAGTGTAAATGTGTACGTGAACGAGTGTACTTTTACCTTCCGGTTAACCGTACAGAGTGAATATATCCGCCTACACGCATTATGAACGGTTGACATTTTGTTGGCATAACATGGACTGAATGGTACGATTGTCTCTGTTCGAGTAAGTTGCTTTCGAAAATCCGTGTGGGCGCTGTGGTTTGCTGCAACGTTTGACCTTTTGTGTTTAAGCCCTCTACGAGGTCGGTGGAGTCGCTCACACTAATGTCAGCCAGTTTAAGCCATTGCTCTACGAAGTGGCTTGCACCAGCCAATTATGCCGGCCATTTTCGAATCTGGAGAAGATGGCTTTTACGCGTATGTGACCTTATATTCATCTAACGCTGGACTATTTGTCACCGGCGTACACACTCAGACAAAACTCGTTTTGTTCAAGACAGACTAAAGTGGGAACTCTTACAGACGTTAGTTAGACGCTGAACTATCCACCATAGAAGCGATAGCTAGATCAGCTTCCCTTTGAAGAACAAATACCGTTTTACCAAAGAATTATGTTGGTGAATCATATGGATTGCAAAAAGCTAGGTCTGAACAAACTCCATTCGCATCTAGCCAAATTCCACATTTTTCGCAATTGGAAATCTAATTTATCAAGCCTGCAGAATTACTTACAAGTAGCAATAGTTCGGTGCTAATCGGTGACGCTAGTGGATCCTTACACGAAGTGATCAAGGAATCCTGCTTGAGCAGTAACTCTGCTTAATAACTTGATGAATTTCATAGGACAGTGAATTGGGCGTGTAAGTAGGTTCGAATATATATATTTGGATTTTTCGGAGTGATTTTTTTCGTTCGAAGCGTTTGGGAACACTGTCACTGACGCTGGTTCGAAGCAAGCTGATGTTGAGAATTTTTACAATTTTCCCGTTTTCAAATAGGAATGCCGCGTTAGCTGTCTCGAGTTTTCATGATACTACAGTGTGAGGCGCTTACCGTTCCTAACAATGATCAATAACAACTATAATTGTTGCGGAAGTGCAAGAAACTCGAGAAGGTTCGGTTCAACCGTCGGTGACTGGCTCGGGCATTCTGGATACTGATCCTAACTTCACACCACTGTGTTTAAAGTTGAAAGATTTTGATTCAAGGTCTATCCGTTCTTAGCTGTTTGGATTATAACCTCGTTGCCATATTGGTAAAATGCCCGACCATGTTAACGGATGGTTACAGAATACTAATGCTTTACAAGAACCTGCCCTGCTCTCAGTTAAATTGAGAATCCTGAACAGAGAGGCTAAATGGTTTGGAGTTCCGAACCCATTTCAAAGTGGTGCGCCATGATATATGTGGTGCGATCCAGTTAGCTGCGGAGTGCTTACAAATGTAATACTATGCACAACCGCCGACGTTCTGATAACCTAGCCTAGACGTTGGATCACATGTCACCAAACGCATCCATCGATTCTCGTTAGCTCGGTAATAGTTTTAGTAGAACAGCAGAACAGGGGCTTCACCAAGCGCCTTTCTGAGAACGGGCACTGCTCAGTTGCGATACGTGTATGCATGTATATATATCTGTTAAATGTGTTACGACTATAATTAATAAGGGCTTCGAATAACGGGAATAAAAAATATTAGTTTCAATGCATTAGTGAACGATCCATGAAGAGACGTAAGAACTAAACAATCGCTTCCAATAAATCAATGAAAGATTCCATTTCAAGTAAGCAAATCTGACCGTACTCTCAGCACAACCTAATCAAGCCATCTTCAGTCAAGCGATTAAAGCGACATTTCAGTAATTCAGTAAAAACCCACCTGCTCGTCTTGGCTCTTTGAGTGGATCAAAATGAATTGTCATTTCGATGGGAGGCCGCATTTCTGACAGCGGAAGAAAATCGTCTGTAAACGGAACACGATACTTTCAGGGGAATGGCATTACTTCATTACTTATTAAGTGTATTGTAGTCTATAGAGAACGTATTATGTTTTAGCTCGTGTTTATGAATGTATATTACTGTCTCATCCACTATAGTGTGCTTCAAATATTCCTGAATGGACAGACGTAATTACAAGCAGGAAGTGAACCCACATTTTTGGCACGTAAACCATCAGCAAACGTTCAGTGAAACACATTCTAACGATGCTTCCAATAAGAACTGGTTGGGAAAACACAATAGGTGATCATCCATGAACACAATGACTCGATTGTTGAGCCACCCCTTCCCACAAAAGGATTACAGAACAATTTGTTAGTTGAATGCAAGTTCGTGGACTACGAAGAATATTGGAACAAAATTCAGCTAATCAATTGGAGGAATCTAATGCCTGATTTAAATCCTGGACAAAGTGTTGGCAATCAAGAAACGTGGTACGATCTCGGTTCTTGGTAGGAAGTTGAGGAAGTAGCTGAAACAGCACTCTTACTACTCATTGAAAACTTCAGAAAAGCAGCCATTACATCAGATAATATACAGTTGTCAAAGTATTATGTGGGCTTCGGCACATACTACATATGGCTGTGGTTGAAGCTATTGTGTGTATGATACACATCACTCATCAGTAAGACACAACGTACGATATTATCGTACTGTGCGATTATACAACTGGACAGCTTCCTGCTTCTAGTACTGGTTAGATAAATAATTGTGAGCACCCAGTAAGGAAGGACGTGTTAAACGCGGTAGTGTCGCAGGTTTGAGGAGATATAGGACTGGCTGCACAAGTAGTTTTTTGGTCAGCAACCACCAACCATCGTATGCATAAATGGCTGTGTACTACAACTAGTTGCGTTACGACTCAGCAGCTCTCTTCCCAAGCGTACAAAATTATAAGTGCACATATGGAATGACTGTCACTTGGCTGGATTACTGATGGTCGTACGTTGAATAATTTGCATTAGAATCCTCAACCGTTTAAGCCAAACTACTGGAAGATTCCAGATCAACGGGAACATTGACAGAACAAACAAGGGACGGGAAATGTGGGGGAAGTTCCAGTGGGTTCATTGAGAAGTACATGCTTGTCTAAAAAGGTTAAATACGCAATACTCTTAATGCAACTGAGATTTACACTAAGAAACAGGCGTTTAAATTTTTGTGTAAACAGAAGTTTACCTCTGTAAAGAAAATCTAAAAAGCACCGTAAACAGAGGCCAGACTGGTAACATCTTGCTATACAGTACATCTGTTCGTTTACACACCACTAATTATGACGAGTTTAACCTTTTTCAGTCTCTACATCAACACTATCCGCCTTCTTGGTCGTGCAGCATCGTTTACAAATGACACCTCTTTTGAATTACAAACAGGTAAACATATCTGCGACTGTTGCACGTTCCTCTGTAACAGCGTTGGGTTTATCTCCAATACCCTATTCGATAGATTCATCTTTTCCATACAACACCAAGACAATCCAAGCAAATCCCTCACATCACATCATTGGCACAAACTAGAGCTTGTTATCACCAAGCAGTTGGATATGAATCAGGCAAGCATTGTTATATATCTGCTTCGTCGTGAAGTGCGATCTCGGCCAATTTGTGGTTTGTGATCGTATTGATCTAAACCGGCTGTGCACATGAAGAAACAAATTCGAGTAAACATACGTGTCCAAAAATGAACAGCGTACAGTGCCCGTAGTTCACCTACCTTATATGACAAGCCTTAAACAGTTACCCATAAACCGTTGTTGAAGAGAAACGCAGAAACAACGCAGTTACACTTTAAGGCATAGAATGAAACACAAAGACTGCGATGATTCCCTCCAAGAAAGCATGGTTTGTAGCGTCCCATAAAAGGTGTAACTTTGTATTTCTCTCTATCACTCAACGTAAACAAGAACGGTTGAATACACTCATTAACTCCGGCTTCATTTGGTCAGGCTATTCTCATCGTCTTTTTCAAGTTGAACATCACCCACATTTCACCGCAGCTTTCGCATTCAGATAGACTTTGCAACCAGCCTCTTTCGAAAAGAAGCACTAGACTCGAGTTTCGCTCTTATTAGACCTCGTCAGTAGTGCATATCCTTGCCACGGCCGGGATTTGAACTCCGGTCACGCTTTTCATGAGGCAACCGTGTTGACCACTGCTTCATTCACCTTACACCGAATTATCAAACCAAAACGCCCAACCAATTTCGCTTGTGAACAGTGATCATCTTGTTGGAAGCAGTGTGTATTCTTTCAAAAGGCTACCCATAACTGGTTTGGCTGAAACAATGAACGTATATAACATTCTCGGAATTTTTTGAAAATTTTCATGCACCCATGCCTTGCACCCTTATGTGACACTTTCTAACCACTGACTTCTGTGAGCGCACCGGCAAGCTAGCCCGAACATCGGCTCAGCTTTATATTAACTTATCACAGAAGTCAGCGAGGTCTAAGGGACGTAAAAGCTTTGGAACTACTTCTTAAAATCCACAAACTTCTGTGGTTTCATACAATCCCTCGGCATGAATTGACAAAACGAGGAAGAGGCAATTCTTACGGAAGATATTTTTTTATAATATAGAGTTTGATTACATAAACATCACAAACGATTTCTGTAGCTGATGGTGAACGCAAGGTGATATTCATTCAAAAGATCAACTGAAACCTAAACCCACGAGGTAAGTGAACGCAGAGTGCCGAACTCGGAGTTAAAAGGAACACTCTACTTTTCGGTTTAACGATCGTAAGCACCGTACGGATTTCATTTACAGGGGCGATAAAGTAGCTACTTTCGAGTCCGAAGAATGCTAAAAAATTCATGACACTGCAGTGACCGTCGTCAGGTATGGATATCAGCAATGTGAATTATGGGCTTAATCGTTCGTATCAGGTCGAATTATATGGTGGAGAAAATTGTTCATTTCCCAATATCTCGCAATTACGGTATGTGATTCTATAGAAGAATACTGCGCTTATTACTAAACAGTAAAATATAAGGGTGTGTTCAGCATGTCAGCTCCAATTAGTAATAAATTTTTAAGCAACCAGTAGTTCATCAGTACCGATTACGCGCAACCTATCAGTTGACAAATGCGCCCGATATCAACTGTCAAAAGTGATATTACAAAACGAAGCAGAATCTCTCTTTCATTCACATTGGTTAGCCGACAGCAATAAAACTACATACATTTTGCTTGTACCATTTCAGTGAATTCGATAAGCGAAATGCGCATTCCAGCTAAGACGGGTGGCAAAAGCGCATTATTCTTTGGAACCCTCGAGAAAGCTAGACATGAATGTAACAAAGTGCTCCACAGGGTTTTGTGATGATACTGAATAATTGTGATCATTGAGGTTTCGCGAATTTGTCCATGTCTTTTTTGCCACCGATAAACGTGATAAATTAAACCACGTGTTGTCAATGAACAGTTGCTTACGGTTTGTTCATGCCAAGCACAGAGGAGCGTCACAGAACATGTTATGTTTAACAAGCTGGAAAATGAAAAAAACACATGAAAGTTATTTTTCACAAAAATGATATAACTTGGGAAACTCCGCTGATCTTTTAATCGCAGTCGAAATTTTCGCCTCAATATTCAGCTTGTTGCTCACTCCTTGTTTTGATCCTTGATCAGTATGACTGTCTGACATTTGTGCTAAACAAGCGCTTAGATGAACCCATACTACACCTCTTATTATATGTTTGGGTAGGTAATTTCATACAGTTATCTTTCAAACTAATTTTTGTCATAATAACTTGTTGAGAAATGCTCGTTAACCTAACTCCATGATGTTCCTTCAGAGTTGTTTCGGCTGTCTTCTTTCTCAATACTTCGTCATTAGGTATACACGGTTTTCTCATCATGAACTTGGTGGACAATACAACTGAATCCGTTCACGTGTGTTCTTCAGTAGGTTTACGTTAGTAAGAAACCTGAGGTGGTTATGAATTACATTGAAGAATGACAGCGGGAATGGGTGTTCTCTTTCGAATAGTCTAGAGGTCAGCCAGTATTCAGACAAACCAGCTGACACACTTCACTGAGTATAAAACAAATCACATTTCTTAAATACATCTGAATTACTTGTTCGGCACAATGGAATCGAGTCGGACATATCAGTTCATTAACCGACACAGATTTTATCACTGTCGCAAGCAGTTCGACTCCAAATTGCGTGTAGTCGTTCGTGCTCCGACGAGAAGCCTTCAGCTGCGGACTGTGGTAGTTTATCCTTACGAAACTAATGTTCAAACGATGCTGCAATGAAAGAAATGTAACCTCTATCTACAAAGGTCGAGGGACCGCCGAAAGTAGCAAAAGTTTTCAACTCTATATGTGTAATAAATAGGATGTTTCTATGCCACCTTTTGCTATGGCTCCGAGATCCTGCTTGATGAGCCACTTCCATACTTTTCGTGTGCTTTGGGGTCCAGTTAATGGAGCAGTCATTGCTTCTTGTTTATCGGGTTTATTGATACTTATAAAGTGCATCAAAGCGATGCATCATAATGTGAACAGGTAGCCCCATAATAGTCGACCAACTTACGTGTTAAGCATCACAAATCTTCTGGGGTTGAGGGAGTAATTTAAAATTTACGTATACAATGCAACTCACCTTAGTTCAAGGTGCCCTGAGCTTCTAACCATTCTAAAACAGTTGATACGAAGGCAGTCTAGCTGTTGAAATTTAGATGCCAATCTTTAAGTTGCTACTGTTAGTCAACTGGAAACTATTTTGAAAATGTCCCACTGTAGTTTACTTAAACCCCAACAGACAGTCTCCTCACGCATACTTTTTGTAAATACAACTTAATATTTACTGTAGTCCTTTTTGGTGACAAACCCAATGAGTATAATCTGAGACGCTGTGTGACGTGATTCATACCACCAATGAAGTCATTAATCCTCACCGGTGTTATTGAGTTTACCATTTTGAAGACAAGCCATAAAACGGTCAGTACGGTGAGAATGTAACAGATGGTTCTTTTGTATCACCAACCACTTTGAAAATACCAAGGACATTGGGGGATAGTGAGTATGCAGATGACCTTGATCCCCGACCTTGTCTGGTGAATGACAGTTCAGCAGCAAATATGGCAGTGGTCGAGACACACTGCTTATAGGCTATTGGTAGAGGCTGCTGAATCAACACAGATAATCGTGGGGTCGACCTCATGCGTCGTGGTTATTTGTCCTATAATTTACAACTGTCTTTCCGTCCTGCCAATACACGTAATGGTATTGAGAGATGACTTGGAAAGAAGTATCAGCTATCCCGTTAACCTAAATATAACTGTCTGTTTCCACCCAATGTACTGAGAGTCGACGAGACTTCGCACGATCAGGCCAACAACAACTGTTATACACGGTTCTGTGCTTCAATTCTGTTTCACTTGATTTAACAATGTGCGGTAGTTACACTTAAATCAGCAGTAAAATTTATAAAGATCTCTGATTTCATCAATGTTTCTTTGAGAAACGTATACCGTACCTTAGATACGCGATTTAATAATCACACTGGTTGACAAAACCACCATACCACAGAGAAAAACCATTGTACAACGTTGGGGAATATTGTTACAACACATTGAATCAGCCTCAAAATTGATGGCTTACATGTGAGTTTTTAAGGTCCAAAGGCGCACACACGACAAATTGAAACCATCTAAGCCTACGAAGTTCCGGATTTTCGTCAGTTTTAATTCTGGTTCTATTAACAGCTTCCAGGAAAATCCCCTAAGATAAGTAGTCTGATCTTACGACTAAAGTAATGTAACGCTAGTTTTCAAAATTCCCATACAAAATATCCACAAAAATCGTTACTATGCAGGGCATATGGAGATTTCATAAGTATTTAAATGACAACTTTTCTTCCCTTTAATAAAAATGGTCAGTTCAGGCATCGATATTGTCAAGAATTATTGAAAATGTAGCTCATTACTGTCAACTAAATATGAAAATTAGAATGTTCTCCCACTGTGAACCACTTTAAATCTGAACCCAACTAGTTACACTCAACTTGTGTTACGCTAACTTCTTGGTGTATCACCGTGTGATGGATTGCCCCACTGACTCCATAAGAAACGATAAAGAGCCAGTTGATTGTAATTATTAACTTTCTGTGGTGTTGAAATGCTGTATTTCATTCGAACTGTCGGAGGAAATTTTAAATTACATTTTGCTTACGCATTCACAAACAAACGGCGCCAACAAATATTTTGCTATTTCTCTGTATATAAATAAGTAATGTAGAAAATAACATACGACAAATGTAGGACGTTCGCATCGCCTGCCAGCACTACAAACCTTTAATGGCTCACTTTAACATGCTCACATCGGCCAGAATTTTGAGTGCACAGACACTCCTTCTACGCACTTAAAATGATGTTCTGACGATTGAACATGTTAAACAACGTTACTTGTGTCTGGTGAGCACTTCCTGATTAACGCATCCCAATACAAAGATTTTTTCACGATTTTCACACCATTTGATTAATGATTCAACCCAAAACGATATGACGTTAGTAAACTCAACCAGTGAGGAACCAGTGTCCCCAAACAAACAGTTTGAAGCTACTGTTGGTAGTCAACTAGGACTGACCCACGTAGGGAAAACTATTGGAAATTATCTCTGATATAGTGGTGATCAGATTACCTTTCTGAATTACACAACGTAAGCCGTCATCAGATTGTTAACTCTGAGTGACTGTTCTAAAATCTTGTTAAAATAAACAAGTACTCTAACAGATATTTAAAGCCAATAAAAAAGTACGGTTCGTAGCCATTCATTAGTGCTGGTTTGAAACAAGCAAACACGTTCTCCATGCAAAGCGATGTATCTCTCCGGAATTGAGTGTTACTTCTCTGCTTTAATTAATAGTCGGTTTCATCTGTTACCGCGGCCAGGTAACATTCTTAAACTTCTAGAAATTGTACACTAGTTTGCAGAATTGTGAATTACGTTGTGTTTAACAAGTTTTGATCAAACAGCCACAAATGAAAGAAACTAAATTTGGTCATTTACTGATTAAAGCTCGTTCTTATCTGCATAACATATCGTCGATCGTTTTTTGTAAAATGAGTGACGATAAATCCAATGCTTCATGTTCATTTTATATTTGTGTCGTGTTCCACATTTTGTATGATTGATAGCTTCCAGTCCGGCCGTGTCAGTAATGTTAACTTGGTGATCTGGTTAATTGGGAAGCTGTAGGACACACACTTATGACGTTCACTCGGCTTTCTGATATGCAGTCTCTATACGCACTTTTGTGAGGCTAACGTGAGTCGAATATGTAGAAGAAAACATTCACTACGACTGTTTGTTACAAAACAAATGAATATTTCTGCCACGGCCTTTGGGCCAAGGACACTGGGTGTGGTTTCCTATCCGAATCGAACGTTAGCTCGTTGACCTGAGTTCACATCCGTGAGAAACCCGTCAACTGACTTGACATTAAAACCCACACGGTGACATTCAAAAGTTTGTCAATCAGCAAAGCGAGTGTAGAGTTGGAAAATTGTGCTAGTATGGAAAAAACTGCCAGAAAATTAATCGGTTGCCACTTAGAACTCGAACGGGCAATGGTTAAAGCCATGCCACAGATATTCGTTTTCCAGATCTGCATGGTAATTCCAGGGACTGGGTTACTCCCATGCAATTTCTGACAGTCTGAAGCGCACAAACGCAAACTCGTTGGACAAGCGCCTGCAGTTTTAGATGGACAACAGAACAACTACGCTCTAGTCGGCGATCACAACAAAAGCTGATTGTCCACAACCAAGAATTAGCATCCTCGGGTTTTTATAATTATAATACACTCGGATGCTAATCAAGTTCCAATCCACTCTACCAGAGACTTTGCTGACATGCACGCCAACCGTCTATTGTTCAAGATCGAAATAAGGAAAATGCTTTATTTGTGAATACACTTTACTTTCGTCAAGATATACGTGTAATACGTTCTTAAAACACGGCTGATACTCTGAGTCGTAGAATTCGATATTGATAACTCTGAAAAACAGTGAGTTATTCTCGTTTCAACTTCGTTACTAATAGCCGGTTCTGTACGGTTAATGAGGCATCTAAATAGAAGTATCTGAAGAAGCTGAGGAAGCTTGAAATACTTTCGTGCAAGTTATTCATGTGAAACAGAAAGCAAGTTATGTTACCAGCGGTGAAAATTAGGTAAGGCTGCCAACATTGTAATGACTAGGCTCACTGTTGTGTTCTATATACAGATATGATGTAACATAGTTACGAGCAAGTTGTAATAGTCTAAGTTTCAACCACCTCGGGAGGCCTTCCTCAGGAGTTTTGTAATCGAAATTTTGATTACAACAATCCAGAGGAAGGCCACCCAAGGTGGTTGGAACGTAGAGTATTACAACTTGCTCGTAACGTTGTGTTAGTCCCAATCTGTTTATCAATGACATGTTAAACACGACGCCCAAACTGCTCAACTTCATTCGTATTAAATTTGGTGCAGATATCTTACAAATGCTGTGACATACTTGCAAGACGATGGCAGTTGCCCAACTCAAAATCTCATTTCACAAAACTTGCACTGACCAATGTTTTTAATCCCCGATATAGCTTAACCTACTAGACAAAGCCTCAGGCAGATCATGGCTATAACGAAATTCACGGCGACCGAATTGGCAGACAACAGACATTATACCGAATAGGATAGTGAATTAATTAATAAAACCTCATCCTTAATCTTCCATTTTAACCCGAACATGTGTTCCACTAGGTTAGTTTGGTTCACGAGAATTTCCTCAGGACAAGAAAACCGTGATTATTGGCGGCTTCAAGACAGTCAGTTACATATAATATTGTTTAACAGCTCTGAAATAGGCACGTAGACCTCTGGTCCGAAATGTCTTAAGGACGACAGCGCTCAGTCATCCAAACACTTGGGTAGGTTAGTATGATTGGTGCATCACCGTTCTGGAATGTTTAAACAACTGTACCGCTTGTTTCTGTACGCAAGGCTATTTGCGATGGCATGTACACTAAGTGCGACCACAGCTGCTGGACATATATCTACCAGGCTCACCTTCCAAGCTGAGATGATTGTCGTAAGCCGGGCACGTTAGACATAACAGTGTACCAAATGTCAAACACCGTGGCTCCCTGTCATCACTAATACTCATGCTGGCTAAGGATTACGCTCTTCATTTATTTCACCTGAGGCTCATTTGCAGAAACTGTGCCACATTGTCATAAGAGTACAGGTCGCAAGCTACGAAAATCATTGCAAGTATCATGGAAGTACAGGGCGAAATAGCTGCCTTTGAGACTTTGAAGAAAAATGTCTAAGTACATTTGCACCAGCGGAAGCCCACTGAATTCATAACACCAGCCTGTCAGATTACGAAAACTAGAACGTGCAACGGAAAAATTTGCGTGCATGAAGTACCGCCTTCTTTGAGATAACCTCGAAGGCATCCATAAGAGGAGGCAGTTGTCACCAGCACTAAATCAAAATCAAATTGTCATTAAACTACAAGTGGTTTGGACGAACGGAATGAAGTTGGACAAAATGGACCCTATAAAATACAAAAATATCAGCCAGACTTCATTCTGATTCAAATTACACACTGCCAGATGTACAATGGATTTTCGTTCAGGTCCTCAGATATTACAATTTCGGAACGAATTGTTCACAGTGTTTGTAACTATAAGTTAACTGGTGTCCAGGGAAGCAGTCAATTCACATCACATCTGCTAAGACCTGGGTGGGCTACTTAATATGTTGGTGCGAAACCACGGACCGAGTATGCATAGATCAGCAACATCGCACTATTCAGGTTCCCGATCATGATGGCATGAGGATACGCAAACATTTATTGGTCAGTGAATTCGGTGCAGACTGTTGGATGTGGTTGTAAAATAGTCAGTCAAACAGCGCGTAACTGCCGTCAATCCCCGAAGGGAAAATTGCTGTGATCGAATAAATGTTATCAGTACCAAAGTTACGATAGACTAAAGCCGGGTTTTTGCATCGAACAGTTAGGGGGCAGGGTGGATAATCAGTCGGTGGGTTAGAATAGGTCATTAGATTAATGGAAGGGTCGAGCTTACGGACAACTTTTTCTGGACACACAAGGTGAGCTTCAGTCGACTGATTGAAACCGCCTCAGCAAACCACAAGAATCTTGGATTCTAGTAACTTATAAGTATTCTGAATGCACAAATTGGGTCAATAACGTGACCAGTGTTCCGGACGTGTCTTGCGACCGCGGACACTGGTTGCTTGCGTGTTTCAACCACATTGTCGTTCTTCTGTAATACAGAGAGCTGCAACCATTTAGGCAGATATTCTTTCAATCTGCAGGTCAAGCACCGCTCCGTTGTAACTATGCAACTTTATTTGCAGTAGCATGTGGACACAATGTGAAGTGGCACAGACAGGCTGATCTCCTTTGGTTGAAATGGCAGGCAGTTTCTGGGTCCAATATGATACACACAGTTCCGCTAGTATGTACCATAGTTTAGTTGGTATCAAAGAAGTTTCATAGGAAGGCACCGTATGCCGGAACCACCTACCAAACAGGTGGTCACAGTGTGAAGAAAGTCTTATATAGAATTGTCTTTTAAAGGTGATTATAGAATGCATCACACAGCTCATAGACTAGCTTCCAGATTTTCAAGCCTTTACGTGGAAATGAGTTTGGTTAACAGACAGGTTAACTAGGTATTCAAGTATAATAGTCAGTGTAACAATCGACACGTATTTCGAACCCCACCTCGTTGAAAATTTAAAACCGTTTGCTCTTGTTGCTTTGAAACAAACCACAAACAATACAAAAGTACGAAAGGCATCCACATTTTACTAGAACATACGTGCCATTCGCGAAATAAGGTGAATCGTGGGAAAATTTTGTCTCTATTCTGAGTGTCTTATACATCACCGACTAAAATTCTTAGTAGATTTACGTGCATTCATTAAGTCTGCATAATTAGGACCCGGAAATATTGGCGCATTTGCTAAATTCACCACTATACAAATATTTGTATTCCTGGCAGCTACTGTGTGGTTAAGCTTTTTCATCTGTTGACAGTAACTTAAGTGTACAAGATTTGCATATGCACGCTTTTGTGTCCCATAACTCTGTCATACTATCATAAATGAAAATTACAATATCATCGACGGGTCTCTTCTTCTCAACGTGTTCTCGGGTAGCCGGAGTAAATGAGTTGTATTTCACACAGAAATTACACAGTTCCACAGCTACCCAACACCATAACTGTGGTAATGTAGGCAAGACTGCATGAACCTGCGATTAGGAAGACTTTATGAAAAAATAATCAGGTGCTTCGGCTTTCTAAAAAGAGGCTTAACTGTATACATGAAGTAGTTCTGTAATGTAAAATTTACAGTGCATTAGTTAAGAGAGCAATCTTGCAAATGACACATATTACGTTTAATATCCAGGACAAGAGTGACTTTGATCAACTTTCTAAGCAGTGTTTTCGGTGTGCACTCTCAGGTTTTTATATCTGCTTATATATAAAGAGCGATATAGTAAAAAATCAAAGTGGTTCATTCACGTCATTGAAACCTTTTCGACTGCAACATAACAGAGCGAACCAAGAGACGATAGTCTTCATACACGTCCGACGTTGTCTGATAGCTTCATTTAGTTCACGTTTAAACTGAGTTTCTTTGGTTTTGCGATCAACAGCCAAGTCGGATGGGAATTTTGCAAACTGCTTCCGCATATGTTGATGAAGATCGAAGCCTTGTTTAGTGGTTATGGTAGACATCTGATCGATTGGGTTAGATTATCTGAAATCTCCGAATGCTTCGCAAAGATTCATCTGGTTTTCTTCGTCAACTAATGTCCATTCTAGTCCACTAATTTGCACCAGCTCATCATTAACATGGCAGTGTGAGATGTTAACACTTCATTCGCTGTTATCAATCATGAATGTAAAAATGGTGAACTTCGTATTACCTCCAGATGCCAACAACGGATATAGATAGCTTACGGGCTTCACACTATACTTGCGGTTGTTTGAGTCAGCTGTTTAGTCACCTGAATCATCCGATAACTAGCTCTGATTAGCGCCACCTAAGCAAACGAGATCAATCATGGGTTCCCATTAAGCATGAAGAAAATAATGAGAGACTTGAATAACGTGACTAGTCTTCATTGTGTACCTTGTAGTGGATGAGGTCAGGTCTCTGTTCTCAAGTTCTGGTGTTGGCTTCTACTGAGTCAACGGAAATAGCAAACAATGTCACATGTTCAGCCGTTCTTCGTCCTAGACGCCAGTTTGTTCTTCTGATATGGGCGTTGCAATAACTTCAAGTGAACTGCTAGAATAAGTGAGAGAGAAACTTCTAGTAAATTTCGACTGCAATCAACCTGAAAATTGAAGTATTTGACGTGATTCAGTCCAAGATCTGAGTAAGCCCAACAGACTGCAATACGTGACTCGAGTCCTTTGCGACATGGTCATTTTTATGGGACTGTACGCATAATAACCGTTTTCAAACTTCTTTTATCAGTTGATTGAGCACTCCATGACTGACATCTATACGAGGCTGCAGCCATGAACGTCACAGGCTATATATGGAATCACAAGTATATAAATACATTTATCAATAGTTAATCACAAATACGGCAGGTAGAAATGACCATCCTGGAAAGTTTTGCATTGTTTTTGGAAACCTGAACACATGGCGCAGTTGACCAATTTAGTGTGAATTTTGCAGTTAGTTACGTACCACAGCTGGGAACAAATATTGACCGTGAGGCTATTATTTACCGGCTGATGCATCAAGGCAGAAGAACTCAGTAGTTTTGTTTCGTCTTTCTAATACCAAATGCAATATGAAACTGAGCTCTCGTTATCATTTCTTCACGGAGTTGGGATCCGTTAGTTTTTTTAAAATTGCATACCTCGTGAGTTATTCTTGTTTTCCGGATACAGACTATTGCAAAGAAAATTGGGTGTTTGTATCTACAAACAAAACTTCACTGACAGCCTGTCTATTCCACTAGCTAATTTCACTGTGTTACGACTTAAATTTTATCTTGGTTGTTGCAATCTTTGACTAAAACACACAACTATAATCCAGGAGGACTGTAACATATGTCAAACCGCCAGAGAAGATCGTTGTGATCTGGTATGTGTAGTGGTTCTTTGTGAATAAGATTATTCATTCAGCGTGAACATCGGGACCAGATAACTGTGTTGGAATCCCCATTAACACCGGTCGAAACGGTTTGAGGATATTACTCTACAGTGATTACTTACATAACGTAAACGGAGGAATACGTCTTGAATCTTATCAAAAATTCAAAACTCATGTAAGCCAACGTCTACAGTGTCGTCCTGGTTAAAATCAAATAATCCCACAAGTAATTAAACACTGATTAGGCTGCCAGAAAATCTTTGAGGGTGACAGCAACTCATGTTAACCTCGCTACACAACCCGACTATAAGAAGTCATTAAGAAAGTTAGGAGTGTCCACCTCTTTTGGAATTATACATACTGATTTACCGCTGGCTACAAAAACAAAAGCTAGCCAGCAATCTACGAACCTATCGTGCCCCATTTCTGTAAAATAGAAAATCTCAGCGAAGACGCACAGAACACGAGAAGGGACAAACCAGGCCAATCTGTCAGTTACTGACAAGTTTAGATACGCACATTCATACCATTGAACCATCGGTTATGAATGCAAACGCCAGAAGTTTCACAGCCTACTAATTCCTCCGTCCCCGTGACGTTTCAACTTCCGTCCCTGCTTTGGAACTGTGCCTTCTACCACCATTCCAGTGTTTAGGCGAAAATAAATTCACGGTGTCTAGTGATTTCAATTTAGAACTCACTGTTCCATGTACGTCATCTATCGAATTTACCCAGTATAACTTTGGTTTACAAGAACACTTGCGAAATCTGAACATGCACGAACTGCGTTGCTTTGATTGTGCAATAGTTTTCAACCTCTGCAGTTTAACTATGGATCACAATAAAGAATCGCTGCAAAATTAGAAGTGCGTTGCACCGGAAGTTGTGAACTTAAAATAGAACTAAATGAACATCCCATCCGTACTTCCTTAGTCAATTTGCTTCAAACCCAGAGGTGCCCAAATGTGTATGCGGAAAATTTCGACTGACAGAACTTCATAAATATGTATGCCTCTTTGGATGTATAAGTGCCCACACTTTGTGAGTGCGAAAGCAGGCTAACTGTCATAATCGAGGATAGCAATAAATCAGTGGTTCTTGTTTGTACGGAAAAATGTATGAGCCACAGAGAAAAAGAAACGGTTGGGAAGGGGATCTAATTACTTAACAAATTCGCCTATATTCAAACATTTAGCATTAGCCTGTCTATATCATGCATACAAACAACCAAGCTTTGAGTGAACGGATGATGTTTTCTGAAGACAGCTTTCTCAGAGGTTTCTCTGCATCATGTCATTAACGATTATTACTCTACAGGTAAATTGACCAAACCAATGTGCAAATATTCACGATTAGCCTCTGTCCCAATTAAGGTGCCCAGCCACCGACTTTGTCAACCGTGACGGTCTTAGCCCTAACACGAACGCAACCACTGGTGGTCAAACAGTTTTTGAGTAAATCCATTTCACTACGCCTTCATTCAGTGCCCATCTCTTCTATTACGCCGGTCTGTCTCGGTATCAGCAAAGAATGCTGGATGTGATAAACAGCTAGCTGGCAGCCTTGATACGCAATCTAACTGTGGATATCTGTGTAGTACCACATTCAGTCGGTCTGGTGTTACAGAGTTCCAGTGTGAAGTACCTGAGAAATCATCTTGAAGCAGTCGGTCTCTTTAGACATTCCGAAGATTCTATATAAAACAGTGAGACGGGTATGTAGTAGAATCCTAGTGGGAGACTTCGGACCATCTGCAGTAACTTCCTATTTCAAGTGGTAAATCGCCCCACACGTTTGAGCATGCTCTTTCTGTCGTTGGTTCGAATCCAGCCGAAGCCCTTAGTTTTCAAAGTTGGGCTTCGTCTGAATTATTCTTATCTTTGCAGATCCCAACTGCTTCTCTGTTATCAAGTATACTGCCCTGTCAGTTGCATGTGGATCGAAACAACGTGAAAGGCACATTGATTAGGCTCTGATGGATGAGAGCATTCGGAAGAAAAGTAAACAGCTTTTATCTCTGCTCATCAAAATTTCCTGTCGAGAGGATTGTTCTGACTTGTAGGACTTCAGAAACAAGAGCTAGCGCATATAGAACAACTGAACTACCACTGTGTCGTATATCGGTGTGTACAGGACAATGAAACCGCTTTAGGTTTCGTTTCACGCTGTGTGAGGATGCAGTGTATGTTCTGTCAATAAACTACTAGCCGACAAGCTACCATTGCAAAGCGACCTGTATGCTGACATTTCCCGAGAAAATTTCACCAGCAAACGGAGCATACCATCTCCATCAATTGGCTAGTGTCCAAGCAGCGGACGTGTTAGATCTCCGGAGGTCAGGTTCGAATGGTGTGTGCATGAAACGCATTTTTCACCTGCACCAACAAAAAACGATACATGGATTAATAACCGCTTGTCAATATGTTTGAAGTAATGTGCATCTAAGCTGCTGACTTACGCAACACGTACAGGTAAGGTCAGGTCTTGAAATAACACTTAGTGGTTGTCAAAACCCAGGTTGACGATCCAAGTGGTGTGTGTGGTGATGGCTCAATAACGCAACTGCAGTACGCTGACCAGTTGAACACAATATTCTCGAAACACAACTATGTGGCCGTGACTTCATTTAATGCATAATTAAGAGGGTATAGCTTAAAACGTTATAACAACCCTTGTCACTATTGGAAAACCCAGAATTGAAGGATCAGAATAATCCACAAGTGAAAACTCAACCGGTAAGTCCAGAGAACTTGAAGAAAACGGAGTGCTGACAACCTCGCTTTGGCCTCACTGGCTGTCTGAACCCTGAGAAGCTGGATTGTAGACACGCCCGACCGTTGCTGTTGTTTCTTTCACATGTACTGTGTTAGGTAGGTAGCGGATTAGGTGCATTCATCACGACGTAATACACCGTGGAAAAGCAAAATATGCACCGGTGTGCTGAACACATGAAATTGGAATTAAGTTCAGTGGTAAACAAATTAAGCTACCCCTTAAGTCTTTATCCAGTTCAGTTGGATTTTCTCTCAACCCCACTCTTATGCTCTTAACTCAAACCGAGATTTTAGGTTCAGGTTTACTTCTAAGGATGCCGAATCATTGGGATCCCTCGTTTGCCCACCAACATAATTTTCCCATCTTTTTGTTTGGTTGAAACATGGTACAACATTATGTGGTGATCATTTTTATTATAAATATGAGGCAACAGATACATTTTGCTGAACTTTCGGTGATCACACTGTAATGAAAGCTTATTCCCCAAGTCAGTGAGATGTAGCAATGCTCAGACAAAATTATATGGTTCCTTCCTACATCTTACGTGCAACTTTGCCACATCATTCAACCACTGACTCCATCCATAAACTACTGATTGTATGTGCATTCAACGGCTGATTACGACATGGTTGCGACAGATAAGGTTGCATTTAGAACGCCCATAAAGAAGTGATCAGACTGCGCCAGCTTCCCTGTGGTCAGCTGGGTGCAACTGAACAATATCATTTTCACTCATCTGAGAGCCTTACCAGTCAACTCAGTATAATGGCGTTATTCAGCCTTCGCAACATACAATATAGAAGACATTGTAATCACGAGCACCACCAGCATCCGGAAGAGCTATTCCGCAAGGAGCAATTATCATAAACAGATCACAGGCAAGCTAATACCTCAACACTGTCACAATCCTGATGGGTAACTACGACAATATTTTCCGATATGGTAAAACAGCATAGTGGTCAACCATCGACAGCCGGTCAACAACAGCTCAATGTCAGTGTTTGTTTCCAGTACGTTCGTCAGTGAACACCGCTCATTCGGTGCGTTTCAGATAAAACGGTGGTTTATGTTTCAACGTTAGTCGTGTGCTTACGATTATCGGAGGATTATAAGACTCATTCATCGTTTTATTGTGTATGCTGATTATTCTGTTAGATTGAAAGAGGGACAAAATACCCACGACCGAAATGGCAGCGGCTTATACCAGGACAACCACGCTCAAAAACATCGCTCATACACCCAATAGTTTAGTAACGTTACTGAATAGGAGAGAGTATCAACCACAAACGAGAAACCAAATGATTGTGCATCAGCCGCCCTAGAGTGCACTAAGATTATGCTGTCCAGATTGAAAAATCATAGAACTATGGAATAGATTAATTAAGAATCGCAGTGTTCACAACACCACCGTAGCTGTGTGCTGTCATGATTGGTGGCGTATAACAGACGTGCTGATCCAGGCAAAGGAGAACGGTGAAACTCGGATTTTCTCCGTCTATCGTTAATTCAACTGGCTTATATCTCCAAAACCCTCCTGACCCACAAAACGCTGAGAGAGGGCGCCATTATTACAGGAAATGGTTGGCGTGAACAAACCTGTACGTATGAGTACGTCGACCAAAAGTAAATTAAACAAGAAGTATTGATTAAAGTTAAACGTTTGTGAAGTTTTAGGGAGACCTTGGAATGCACAGTAGTGGTACAAATCAGGTTAGCAAGAGAATATCACGTGATCAACTTGGTCCCAAATGACGTGCCAAATGAAAAACCGAATGTTCTGGCGGTGAGTGCAAAAGTTGTTTGGTGTGATGCTTGCAGACGACACAAAACTCAGACTAGCATGCGGAAAACGAGAGTTCTCAACAAGATTGAGAGAATGTAAATTCACCTGATTCCGGTGAAAAAATACCGACTGTAAACAAGGTTGTTTTGGTGTTTTGTTAACAGGCTTAATATCACAGAAATGCGCACCTCATTGCAGACATGCAATAACGCACGACCGTTCTTCTAGATAATTCCACCAAGGTAATTTATGGGTTCCTGAGTTCGCATATCAAAGCAGCTAATTTCACTGTACGCCTCGAAATTGTGGACTCTAGTTTACCCCTATCTATGGTCGATGGAATAAAGTGAAACTGTCTGAAACAAAAACATTTACCTAACTTACGCATGCATAACAATTAAGTTCATGAGGTGCGATTCACGTATGCGTCTAGAGAGCTGTAAGCAATACAAATACGTGTTCATACTGGCTCCCATAAGGACCTGTGCAGATTTCCAAGCTAGGGATGGATGAATACATTGCACGGTTCTAAATTAAACCGAAGTATAACTACGTCATTTTCACTTGGTTGACTTCACGATATTCAGTGTCTGACAGGTTCAAAAAGGGTGTATTGTCCTCTGAATATAGATGATAACTCAACGGTTCCATAGTTCGCATTGGGTCAGTGGCTAATTTATATATATGTCATATTGAGGCAGGAGAAAATCCACCCACATCGGCAGGAAAACGGAGCGGCAAACATCAGTCTACGGATTGAATGCTTGCTCACAGCTCGAAAGCAACAGAGTCAAAATATTAACCTTCTCAATGACCGGACTGTCACACTAGAAGGAATTAATGAGATGTAACTGAAATAATCGATGTTAGATGTGCTGAAGCTCATTCGGTGCACTTAGCTTCTTATGTTCGGTATCATGCAGACCGATGAACTCGCTGGAGTATGCTTGGTTTGTCTGTAGAAAACCGACCAAAAATTTGTTCATTAGACTTTGCAGTGTGTATTAAATATCACTATGTATTTTTTAATTATCATCGCTTGTCCAGTGAAACTTTCTTTCTCGTTACTATTTGACAAGCTCTTACCTTCCTCTGCAGTAGGTTGTGTTGATGAACGTGTCTCCCGTTGACTGGTAGCGATTTACGGGAACGCCTTCTGTGCTGTATAATTTCTCAATTGAAAGAACTATCAGCCATTTAGGCCTCATAACCAATACTGTTTATCATAAACCTAAGAGAACAATTATCTCGCTGGAAGACAATCACATAGTTCATTTTTAACAGTTGCTGTAGAGCCCCAGGGAGTTCATATATCAAACAGCAATGTTGAGGCTCGAACGAAGTCAGAAAATGTTATAAAATATTGGCCAGCTTCATGTAGAACCATCCGTGGTTGTTCTGCAACGCTAGAGAGGTCTCTTGTTTGACCCACAAGCTAACAAAATGCACCTGTATTTGTACTCAGTCGACAACCTTTGGGAAGAATTTTGAATTTTATTCCGAGGGGAAGAACCTCCAGTTGTGATCCCGTAAGTAGATTTGATGGTAAGTTCCACACGTGTTTCAAGCTACCAGTACGTAATGAACGCACTCTACACAAATGAGAGAAGTTTCACAGAAGATTGCGCAGTACTGGTTCTAGTCTTTTCCAATAGGGCTCCAATGATATTAACAAACATTGTACGGCATACCACTGATACTTAAATCTAATGGTTTACGTCTTTACTGATGAGCAGTACTGGTCTTTGGTTTTCGTGCAAATTAAACATCACCCGCAAATGACGGCAGCCGTCGTATTTTAATAGACTTGCGGCAGACGTGTTTTGAAAAGAAACACGAGGCCAGAGTTCCGCTCTCATTAGAGCTCGACAGCAGTATATATCCTTGCGACGGCCGAAACTAGAACACTGGCCACGCTTTCACGAGGCAACCGTGTTGATCACTGCGTTATTCACCTCATTCTAGACAAGGCCAAATTGTAAAATCCGAATGTTCAGTCGCTTTCGCTTGTAAGTAGTGATTAGTTAGCCCGATCGTCTCGAGCGAAGACAAGGTTACCGTCCCGTTAACCCCAGTCGACTAAATTTTTTTTGCAATTTGAAGACAGAAATCAACACCCTGTTAAACGATTTTTCAGTACTAATGAGTGGTTGGAGAAAATTTGTTTTCCTTGTAAATTGAGCAGCATTCGCAATTGATCACGGCCGTCATAATTCCCTAGACGTTCAATCGGCCCCTCTCGAAAAAGTCGTCGTTCTCAACATTTGCCAACTTTCGTTGCTAAGTTTTCGTGCTGAGAACCCGTTCTCAGCAGTACGTTCGTACTCATCATGTATCAGTAGATTTTCATTTGAGTCGTCGAAACCTTCAAAATTTGTCTGATATTCATCTCCTACCTTTAACTGTTCATCGACTAACCTCATAAAGGTTGACAGTCGGCAAACCTGATGGCACCAGCACAGGCATTCAGTTCTTACTGGCCAGATAAACAGAATACGCAACTTGTTTGTGAAGTCGAATTAACCGAGTGCTATTCAACAACAATATCACTAGCTATGAACAGAGATAGACGCACATTAATTTTATTTACCTCGCTCTGTTATTATGAGTAATGTATACTGTAAGGAAAACAGCTCTTTACTGAATAACCGCCAGGCAAACTTGATTGTTCACAGACAAACACCCTCCACCAGACGACTGGATAAAGAACTGATAATACTAGCTACATTGCAAAACAAATTTTCAGCTAGCTGATGGTTCGTAATTCTTCGGACAAAAGCCGGAAACGGGGAACGTTATCCAACTTACCGAGTTAAATAATGCAATGGGATTACTGGCGCCACACTTTCAACTGCATCCATTCTGTTGGGACATTAATTCTCAACAGTCTCGTAAAAAAGTAGTTTTGGTAATAGTGCCCTACCGATTAAACGCTGCTTGTTTTCAATGTTCATTCAGTGCAGTTCAGTAAATATTGATGGACGTTCCCAGTAATTTAGCCGCAAGCTATTACAATACAAAATCCTAACTGACTTTGCATGCAAGCTGTCATCTAATAGTCATTCATTATGGAGTGTCAAGTCTCCCAGAGGAATACTAAATCTTTACGTTCGTGCCTAGCTAAATATGTACACATTCACAGCGAATAACCAACTGTTGCTGCCGTTCGTTACTATTAGGGTAAACAAATCCCGAACCAAATGAAGGAACACGGTTGTGAAACTGTTACGGTGAACGACCAAATGATGAAGACAAATTTCCGGTGATGATGTTACTTTACTTCTTGCATTGGTTACTATCAGAATCGTTGGTCTTGAAGTTTTAGTTTTTTTTAGATCGCATTCGTCCTGGCTGGCAAAGACCACCTCGGAGTGTCACTTTTCATTAACTATGAGCGAAAGGCCTCAACCGTGTGTACCCAATCCTTCTTGATGGGTATCCTCAAACCAGCAATACACTACGGGTTTCGTCCTTGTTTAGACTCGTCGGTTAGGAATAATCTAAATGAAGGTCGAGTCGGTAACAATTGCCTTAACAAGAACATCGCATTAGATCAGTCCACAGCTGTACGAATGTCGCTTGTGGGTAGAATATTTAGACGTATTCGATTCACGACACCTTCCATACACTGCTGGTGTGGATGGATATTGCTCAACCCAGGTTTCTAATTTCCATCAGCAACCGTCTGAATCAGTCGAAATAACGTAAATTTTGTTTACCAGTGTCCATCCTCTGGATCGAACCATCAAACTGTTCGTGAAAATCTTCACTAAAAGTGTTTTGTCAGAATCGTCCGAGTTATTAAAATGATCGCTTCGTTAATTTTTTGGAACGGTTTGGCAAAATATTTAGGTCTTCACAAAATACCGATGGACAACGTTATTCTGCTATTCCCACTTAAATCAAACCTGTAGTCTATTCTTGACCGGCAGAATATTTAGAAACGTTGTATGTGTAACCGACGCTTTCAAACACATGTTTCCAGTTGAAACAAGAACACATCGAAAGATTTCCAGTGATATAAGACGGAGAGTTTTACAGTAACTGCTAATCCGTGTACTGTTGCATATGAACGTATATAATAAGAATGATGATCGTTTTAGCGCAAATTCACATTTACTGCCCTATTAACTTTGTGTTCAATTTTTGTCAACTGATCGGAACTTAGCGGCCTGTTAGATGAAATGTCGAGAGAAAAGCATCAAATTAATGGATACCGAGGAGTTTATAGTCATGCAGGCCGAGTGCAACAACTCGCAATATTCATTCATTAAACGTAGTACAGTAGCTAGTGGTTAACTGAAATCGTCACCAGAAAGAAGGTGAAATCAGCCAACACCCTGGGTTTTTTTTCGTGGCTCGCATACTCAGTAAAAGCCGAAAACTTTAACGTAGCCCTTGTTCTCTCCCAGTCAAGATTGAGTTAATGAATAGCTTAAGGAATTGTGAACGTGTCTCACTAAGCTATCAACAATAAAAATGCGAACGAATGCAACGCAGAGGTTATGGATTTCAGTCAAGTTAACATGACCAACAGATTGGAATGTTCCCAGTTTTTCTGAGTCATCAACACAATAGTCCAAATTAACAGTTCCGGAGGACAACGAATGCTGTTGAATTGTGATTGAGTAGTTACCGTGACCACACAGCTACGACGACATTTTCTTTAACACTTAGCTTAAAGGCCAGGTAAAAGATCCGTATAGTATAATCAATCGATTGCTCTCTCTGAGAGAATAGTAGACCGGAGTGCACAAAATTTGTGCTACGAGATCAATTTAATCAATCCGAGGAATATATGTAAATGATGCATCATGACTACCACTCACACATGGACTATTGTTAATTGCTGAAAAAACGTGTTACTCTAGAGGCCACAACAGTCGCACGTGGTTGTTCTCTGAATCAGCAGCATGATGTAGGAGGTAAGTAAGAATATTCTTGCGTTATTCTGAGGCCAATTTATTCGTTCTTAGCCTATCACGATTATAACAATGGTCACCGATGAAAGATAAACATGATTGCCTAATAAAAGCATGGCCGGAGTTTTGGTCTCGTTCATAGCAAGGATATGCAATGCTGATGAGCTCCGACAAGAGCGAAATTCGAGTCTTGAGCTTCTTTTCGAAAAGGACTGACAGGAAATTCTCTGAGAATGCGACAGCTGCGGCCAGTAGTGAGTGATTTTTAATTTATATGAGAACCGAAACCCCTTGCTACCAACTGGTAATAAGATTTAGATTCGTCACAGGATAACATATAGATGTCGCGTGTCTCTCAGCCCTTTGTTTGTAACCCATCACTGGGATTGAATACTTTGGCCGCACATGCAGCAGACCTGAGCTACTCAGACTTTGCTTTCACATACCAACACAAGTATCAAACGATTCTGTTCAACAGTCTTTGTTCGTCAATGCTCAATTTGGTTGGTCTCTATCGGGACAAATGTGAATCTGAATACGGTCACCATAGAGATACCGACTTACATAGGTTTAGTTCACTTGAGAACCGTTCATGGAATTGCGGAATAATTAAGTCTATCGAAAATGAAACAGGCGCGATAATCAACACAGCGGTTAAAATAATCTAACCTCTATGGTACTCAACACACACCTGAAACAGTCGACAGCCGCAGTCAGTAATTAGCACAAAAATTCCTCCCGAAGATAGTTAAGTCTGAAAAATAAATTAGCTCACTGAACTGAAACGTATCATAATATGCAGTGAATCATTGTGAAGTGTGCACACAAAACGAATTTCATGTAAACATCGTTAGTACCTAGGTAAATTTTCAATATTAAAATGAGTAAACGAACAAAATAAATGATTTGCTAAATCATCACGACATCAAATACGACCAATCTGAACACAACTGAATAACGGTAGATTTTAACCGTGATTCCAAACACAGTACGGCTTTCTATCCAACCGGTCTGTGCTAGAATTCGATACCTAGTAGATTTAGCGATGTGACTCTAGCAAAAGTCACTTAGAATGTGTACTGCGCACACCTCAGTGATACTGTGGGTGAGAGGAAGAAGAGCGTCCATCCATATGCGACCGTTAGATCACTTTGACCTTGCTCATTTAAAACCATAGAGCTTGCCGTGGTTGCGCTGCTCACTGGATACGAACACTGGCCTAGAGTATGTCAGATAAAGTATTCTCCTTGAAAGTGACACATCTGTAGACTATATGCGTGCATTCGCGTTGATGTTCTGGTTGTGCCGCTCTGTTGTGAAAATGATTCGTACTGCAGTTTTGACAGCATTCGTACTTTTCCACCGCATTTTGAAACTAAATATGGAGCTAGTCGTTCGCTCAATAACAGTCACTTGGTCTAGTCAGCATCTTCTTATGCATTAAGGATGAACTAACATATTTAGAATACCTGTGCAAAATAGTGCATTCCAGCTACTGCCAACGAATTATCCAAAACAGAGATAGTGACGTGAAGAAACTGTTTGTTCAGCATTTAGAGAATCTTTTTTTCATTAAATACAACAGTATTGATGTGTGTACGGTCGGTTATATTATAACTACAATCCCTAACAAAACCTGTGTAAAACTTGTGTTTTTCCTATCAGCTTCTTGAACTGTTTTGATAAATAGTTGTTTTGTTACGCCATTTCAACAGCATTCAGGTAGACTGGTTAAGAATTGTTACTTGTGAGTTACATTAATCAGAATGAAGTTCAAAATTGCCCCGCTGAGTTAAAATGTGGACTGATTTGATCAGCACACTTGCGATTTTTCGGATTACGGTGTGATCTGATAAACTGAGATTCGAACAATTACAATAGCATAAGTATCTTACACACACGCAGCTATTGTTTATTAAATTAACCTACCCATATTAAAACAAGTTTACACTCACAGACTGTGGTGTGCACGTGATGAGATGCGATACAACGTGCTTGAAGAATACATCGTATGAGAAATGTTTCCCAATTCTTTGTCCAAATAACTGCGATGTCAGAGTATAGATCGGAATTTGCGCAGTCAACTTATGGAAGCGGAACGTACATCTTTTTTCCTCCTGTTTTGTACAAACGATTAGGACACAAGTTGGTTACGCTTTGTCCCATCGAGAAAATGCCGCCAATTTGGTGTTGATGAGCAAGCGAGTCGGCAGCTGAAATATTACATAATTGTGAACAAACTCAAATTAACGTGCAGAATTCTTGTTAGATCGGGTTCGACAGTTAATGGTGGAACAGCACTGCGGGTTGGTGTCCCAGTTTTTTGCCGGTGACTCACCCAGCATCGTGAAATCAACAATGTTACTTTTCACGATTACACGAAAATATGAAGAGTTGCTCGCAATCGGGAGCGGTTGAGCGTTCAGATTTGATAATTCGGTCATGCCTAATGTGAGGTCAATGGCGCAGTGGTCAACACGGTTGCCTCATGATTGGAATGGCCGGAGTTCAAATCCCGGTCGTGGCAAGGATGTGCACTACTGACGAGCTCTAATGAGAGCGAAACTCGAGTCTAGTGCTTCTTTTCGAAAGAGGCTGGCTGGAAAGTCTATCTGAATGCGAAGGCTGCGATCAACTGTGAATGATGGTCAACTTGAAAATAAACCAAACCCCCGACTACTCATCAGTGAACCAAAAATGTTCAAATTGAATGCGCACCAGTATGACCCACACTATATAACCCAGTAGTTCATATATGGCGTGAAAATCACTGGATACAAAGTCAGTAATTACAAAGACCCATCACAATAATATCGAATATTGCCTGAGTCAGAATGTGACACAGATACTACTGACCGACGAAGTGTTTCCGCGGCAAGGAGAACATGAGTAACGGTTTACTTGTCAACCCACTTTGAGCATCTCTACGGGTCAATATATGGGTCTCGCTGTGTATCTTTGTGTTCTTTTCCTCACTGCACGCATGGGTGTTTGTTCTGCTTGTAGCTTGTTTTATCACTCTGTTGCTTCAGTGGGTCGGCTTTCCTTATCTGATTGCTTTAATCTTAATTCGTTTCCTTCCTAACTACCGTTCTCCGTTCACCCATGAAGTGATCAGTAAGTTTCATTCTGTAAACATTGAAGCGAGAAGAAAGCAAGGTCTTTGATCTTTCTACCTCCTAAATAAAACTATGGCTTGCTAGAAAACCTGCATAGAAATTTTGTTGTAGATCTGGTCCATTAAGCAAAGTATACTATAAGAGTGATCCATCAAACAGTAGATAGAAATGTCGCGCACACCGTAGAGCATAACAGTACATAATGCTACCATATGGCAGCAACTTGATTTAAGAAAATTAAGTAATAACTATGAGGACTACAGGCAGTGCTAAAGTGGCTGTATTGGTATTGGTATTTTGACCTAGTATGATATTTTGCACACTTCCGACACCTTAGCCAGTGCCTGTCAAGAATTTCATCAGGTTCATC
>QNGE01001292.1:100582-132791 GCA_008508345.1 Paragonimus westermani | reverse complement strand
TGAGAGCGAAACTCGAGTCTAGTGCTTCTTTTCGAAAGAGGCTGGCTGGAAAGTCTATCTGAATGCGAAGGCTGCGATCAACTGTGAATGATGGTCAACTTGAAAATAAACCAAACCCCCGACTACTCATCAGTGAACCAAAAATGTTCAAATTGAATGCGCACCAGTATGACCCACACTATATAACCCAGTAGTTCATATATGGCGTGAAAATCACTGGATACAAAGTCAGTAATTACAAAGACCCATCACAATAATATCGAATATTGCCTGAGTCAGAATGTGACACAGATACTACTGACCGACGAAGTGTTTCCGCGGCAAGGAGAACATGAGTAACGGTTTACTTGTCAACCCACTTTGAGCATCTCTACGGGTCAATATATGGGTCTCGCTGTGTATCTTTGTGTTCTTTTCCTCACTGCACGCATGGGTGTTTGTTCTGCTTGTAGCTTGTTTTATCACTCTGTTGCTTCAGTGGGTCGGCTTTCCTTATCTGATTGCTTTAATCTTAATTCGTTTCCTTCCTAACTACCGTTCTCCGTTCACCCATGAAGTGATCAGTAAGTTTCATTCTGTAAACATTGAAGCGAGAAGAAAGCAAGGTCTTTGATCTTTCTACCTCCTAAATAAAACTATGGCTTGCTAGAAAACCTGCATAGAAATTTTGTTGTAGATCTGGTCCATTAAGCAAAGTATACTATAAGAGTGATCCATCAAACAGTAGATAGAAATGTCGCGCACACCGTAGAGCATAACAGTACATAATGCTACCATATGGCAGCAACTTGATTTAAGAAAATTAAGTAATAACTATGAGGACTACAGGCAGTGCTAAAGTGGCTGTATTGGTATTGGTATTTTGACCTAGTATGATATTTTGCACACTTCCGACACCTTAGCCAGTGCCTGTCAAGAATTTCATCAGGTTCATCCAGAGAATTGTTCCGGCTGGTACACTGTTACACTTCTTCTTCCATATAAGACACACAATAACATGTCGTCCATTGCAAAGGGTGTTACTCTGGTGAAAATCTATTTGAGTCATCGTTTCCCTAAACCCCGACACATTAGAAGATGTCATAGGAAACCAGTCCAACAGTTGCGTTAAAGACAACATATCAGAGTTGAAAAAAGCCTTAATGTTAAACTTCCCGTTAGTTGCTAAGTTCATTGTTTTGTGTTGTATCAATCAGCCTACAGTTTGATCGCGCAAGTGCCAGTGCGATAAACCAGTTACAGACTTTGATTTCTTTCACACTGTTGTACATCCATAGATACGGTCTCTTGTCTCACGAACAAGAACTGCTTACTGCTACCAGTAAGAGATCGTATTACTTACGTGGGAGGTTTCAACTCCACCACGATTTTTAGGGTAATTCGAAGTCCCTAGTCCCGATTGTTGCAGTTACTAGGTTATATCAGTGCAGATATTTATGATGATATTAGTTGCTGCATAAAATACACAGCCCTGGAATAGTACATATGAAATATAAGCAATTTATTGATTAGCGTATGTGCTGACGGAACTTTGGGTTATCAACGTGTTGTATTTTTACTGTGCAGTTTTTTTTGACAACTCTTCATCATCACTACTTTAAACATTCAGCCGTAACCGTAAACACAGTGGTTTTGGTTGGCTTTGATCCTGACAACCAATTGCAGGGTATGAGAGATAAGAAAAAAGAGTTAACTAAGAAAAATTAAGAACACAATGAATGCAGACTCATCGTGTATTGTATCACATTGCTGTGTTAGGGAGGGTTTCCAAACAGTGGTACCGATGGTCAAGGACTCCCTATACAACTAAACGGTAACTCCTAGCGTTTCACATTGGAATGGTCACAACGTTCATATACCGTGTCAAAGTCATCATCTCAATGTTTTATCACCCCTTCTAGCCATCGGTAGCCACAGTGAATAGGAGCAATTCGACATGTATTCTACAAACTAGAATCGTACATGTGCATGCCTTGGATATATAAGACAAAGAAAATGGAAGGGAGGATTGCGTGCTGTTGCCGAAAGCAGGAAGAGTTCCAGAAGCTTAAGTTTAGCAAAAAGATTCGATCCATGCAAACCATAAACACGACTCCCAAATAGTTCAACTTCATTCTTACTAAATTTGGTGCGGATATCTTAAAACTTTTACTCTCTTAGGAGATATTTCACAAACACTTTCAGGATAATCACCATACCTTCCCACCAGAACTTATCAGACACTATACACATATATATGGTTACACATGTATTAACTGAACAACTTGAAATCAACGGGCAAAGTTGGCTTCGAGGCTTAACGTGAATTATTTTTGCTATAGATTTGTTTGCCAATAGGCCTAAAGAGTTTGAGATCTTGCATCTTGTCGTCAGATTTTCCACACATTTCAGCCGCCCTATGTTACATTTTTACATATTCAGCAATCAGCATGGACTGAAAAAAATTGAGAAGCAATCACAATGTTATTTAGATACTGCTATCCGTTACCCTCGGGCAAAGTGTGTTATCCTAGGTCATTCGCGTTGTACAATCGGTTCGCGGCATCCGATTCGGATTAGCCTGTCACATTGACCGAAGCCAAAGGACGCCTGCGCTTAGCCCTCACTGCAATTGGCTTGCGCTGCACCAATTGCAGTTCCACCAACACATTTCGTATCCAGTGTATTCAGTGTACAATTACACCGTGTTACACTAACTGATATCGTCATCTTCCAGAGATGCTCGGAAATGGTAAGCATCACGTGCACATTAATCATTATACCGTTCTTAAAAATGTGCGCAAACAGATTCTTTTGACTAGGTCCGCAAGAGTGAAAGCCTTATAGGATAGTTAATAGAAATTGCCACATTATTTTTTAGGAGCGTATGGAAAAAAAGCTAATGCCAGAAATGGGAATCGATTAGCTTCATTTCAGTTTTATGAAGAAGGACAATATTTCAGTGCTAAGAGTCAGAATGCCGCATTGTGCGGGAAATTTGCTACTGGTTTAGACCAATACTGGCTGAACTGATATCACATTTGACCAAATCACAGTGAGGTCAACGTACGGGGTGAAGTAACTGATAACTGAGTGCTGCCGTATGATTCCAGAACAATATTCTATACGTTGACGAATAGGCCATTTTGCATACAGTGTTGAATAACGTTCAATTGTTAGTTGTTTTGAAGCATTTCATTTATACCACGTTATACACTGGAAATGAACATGTTTGAAGTCCGGCTATAAATACGTCATAGTTTGTTGATCGGTTAATTTTAAACTAGTTCACAAAGGTGAAGGCAACTGTATGTTGATAAAAACCAAGCGAGATGTGGTCGAAAATAGACGAGGTTATCTAGGGTTTGATACTAATACATATATGTTTACATCAGAGGTAGCGAAGACAATAAACAGATTATGATCATGTTTGCACAAATTCCACGTAGCCAACAGCAAAACCATACGGAAAGTTCCTGAGGCAGATGATCACTGACGAAATGCGGTGTGTCACTTGTGAATTACAGAAAAATGTTCCGTGGAAAACGTACCATACTGGGTTTACCTAGAACGAATTGAATGAAGACACATCGGGTGATATCAAGAATTTCGGGTAAATGTTTAAGCAAAAATGTACACACTCGGTGTTTCCGAAAATACTGCCGGCAACCAACAACCTAGCAAACTGGCAAGTGCGGAAGTTAGTTGAAATCTTACCGATATGAGAGTGTTTACACTAATTTTGTAGTTTTCCCTTATGCGATTTAAGCCGATGAGAGTAGTACGAACCATGTAGCAGCTCAGCGTGGATTGAATATCCGCGAAACGATGAGTATGTGGAGTAGTTGGAGACTGTATTTTGTCAAACGACAACAGCCACAAGCACGTACTTTGAAGAAAAATAATTTTTTGAGGTTTGCACTTCAATAACATCGTTTTCCAACACGCTGTCCTGCCTGATCTTCGGTAGTGAACAACACTTCCAACCACTTCCATACTTGACAAGGTACGTTTCCAAATTTTCTGGCTGAATCGGGACATAAAGGAAAAAAGCGATGGCCCGAAACATGCTACGATTTTTGAATCGTACGCACAATCGTAGTATGTCGTTGTCACAGTCCAAGCAGAAAAATGTCAACATTCTCCATCAGTGACGTACAAAACGGCATCACATTCGGCTGTCCCGCTCGATGCTAACAACTATCGTCTGCCACATATCTTGAACTTTTACACAAATTGAATCTCACTAGTTGTTGAACAGACCGCTGCCAACGCATGCGATTATACACACTTTCCCAGTGTTTGGTGCTTCAGCTCGGGTTTTTATGAGATAACTCACACTTTTCCCAACGTCTTCCGAAGTTCATGTGTTTTATTTAAACGTAACAACAGATCACGCATACTCAGTGTAGTTACAGGTAACACTATGAGGGTCGATTTAACTGGCCTCCTGCTTCTACCGCGTTGCCACCACAAACTTGTAATGTAGTGCCCTGGTCGCAATTGCATTGCGGCTCTCAAGCGTAATAAGGCTGTTGGTCCGGATGACGTTGTGTCAGCACTTTTCAAAGAAGGGGGAGAGGCGTTAGTAGATGCTTTGACTCATTTGTTTCAACGTGTGTGGACGATGGAAACTATCCTCTCCCGATAATAGTTTCTATATTCAAGAAAGATATCAGGGCTTTCGCGAAAACCATGGGGGAATTAGTTTGACCTCAGTCATTTCTAGGGTTCTAGCATCCATTATACTTCGCCGACTTACTGCAGCCCCTGAAGTAAACATTAGGGAAGAACAGGCAGAGTTTCGCCCCGGGCAGGGATGAGTGGATCACACTTTTACTCTTCATCAAATTCTGGAGTAGGGTCATGTATATCGCCGGCCAACAATTGTTGTATTTCTCGACTATAAAGGTGCGTTCGATTCAGTGGATCGATCTACACTTTCAGAATCGCTCAAGCGCGGAGGTATGCCGACCAAGTGCATGAGCATACTGTCGGCACTTTATTCCCATACTTCAGCTCAGATTGGGGTTTACGGTGAGCTATCTGACAGTTTCATCACCATGGGTGGCGCACGTCAAGGCTGTCCGCTGTCATCATTTTTGTTTAATTCGTCATGGACTAAATAATGGAGGGTTGTCTCTGGCACTCACAAGATGCCGGTGTGGACCTCCTATCTGGTGAAAGACTGACTGATCTTGATTATGCTGACGACAAGGTGTTGCTTTTTGACAACCTTCAATCAGCACAAGCGACGCTAGACGCCATTTCGCGCTCTGCTAAATACTTGGGAATGCGGTTTGCAGCCTCAAAATGCAAAGCCGTTCTGCAGGATTGCTTTGATCAAGTAGATTTGATGTTAGATAATGTAGTCATGAAGGTTGTTCATTGGTCTGTATACCTGGGAAGCTGCATCAGCGGCGGCGGCGGCGGAGGTGTATAGAACGAAATAGAAGCGCGTATCCCGAAGGCTATGACGGTATTCGCAAATCTGAGGCATCTTTGGCGATAGAGAGGTATTTGTTTGAAGCTTAAAAGTCGCGTTTATACGACAACGGTGAGAGCGTTATTTAATGACGCTGGGCAGTGAAAACCGTAAGGAAGCTGTCTTGCTGATGACGCCTTACTCTCACTTGCAGCTTGGTCGTTTGTTTGCAAAGTGTAGGTACCTTGATGTCGAATGTTTGAATATGGACGTAGTTATTTCCAGTAGTTAGGTACCTTTACGTACCCCTCGTTTTCCTTCCATCTTCCGACATAGGATTTGCCTTTTCTTCATGGTTGTGTGGCAGTTGAGCATTAATGGGAATCACTGATGTATTGCTGCCTATGATGATGATGGTGATGGTGGTGACAGGTAACATCTCTTGTTGGTTTAATGCGATTATTATTCGACGGTCACGCGAAGGTCATCGCAGAATAACCAGTCTCATTCGTATTAATGAGATTGTTCAAACTGAATGTGACTTTTGCTGCATATGGCTGATTTATTGTTACCACAACATTTTCCCCTTCATTTCTGTTCGGCTGCATCAAAAGAAGATGAAGAACAACAGCAAGATTTAGATGTTTTTATAAGAGTGTAGTAACTTGCGGAAACAAAAATTTGCAGAGTAAATGTACTTCTTGTAACATTTTGGATAAGACAATGCATGTTTGATGGGGCACCAATATACTGAGTTTCCAATAATTGTGGGCTTGTCATCAAATGGCTTTCGTTGAGATTAGAATCACTGGACGTATGCTGTTTGTTCAAATAAAGCTATTTTTCACACAGTAGTTTTTGTTAATAACGTTTTTGTTAGCAGACTGAAAAGTGCCATCACCATCAGCTTTTTTTATCTGGAAATCCAGTGTAGACCTGTGCACACTAAGCTACCTTATATATAAAATACATTTGTTAGTACTTGATAAGAACTTCAGTGGAAAGACAGACGGGTGAAAGTTTATGTCAAAACTCCATTATAATTTGTAGCAGACAAGCTTGGGCGTAATTTTTATTACACCAGACAGTATGACTTAGTAAGTTGACAACACCAAGGCACAATACAATTCAACCTCTCGTTCCGATTTGTTCTCGGTCAATAATGCTAGAGGAAAGTGGAGCCGGGATTGTTCTGATGGTTGTAATATTGAAAAGCTTTTTTCCCGTTGCATGTAAAAACCTCCGCAAAATCTAGCGAACTTACCTGACAGCAAAAATAATTTTATTATGAACTTACTTTTGAATACATATTGGACTGAGATATTAGGTGTATTGCACGTGTACAAAAACCTACTCTGTCAATACTCAAGTCTCCGTAATTGACCCTTCAAGTTTTTTTCCTCGTTTGACCAGTGGACGTCGTGTACCGGTGCCAAACAAATAATTGGCGTAATTTTGTCATTTGTGATGCAGGTTCTATTCAAGCACGTAGATATTTCTGCAAGTCGCCGGCTTTTGTGCAAAGAATAAAAACTGCATAATTTTGTGCGAACTGTTCGGCAACACTCCGACGAATGTTTACAATTACAGGCTCTAGTCAGTAGCTCCTTTTGAGAACCGGTTGTCGTTAAGTTCATCAAATCAGGTGCTTGTGCCCGGTTACCCATATCGGTAAAACGGAGTTACTGTTCAGTCATGAAGTGAACTTATTCCAGAAGGAATGCGACTTCTGGCATACCAAAATGTCACACCACCCACGCGTTCCACACGAAACCTGCAGACGGCTTCACAGATTGCGTAACGCAATTTCGAGAGTTGATGCTACTGTAGCTTCCCAGGTCGCCTACACGACTGGTAAAATTTGGGGAGATTCAGCGCATCAAACAATTACATCCTGCTCTTTGCAAGCAACAACAGGTGACTACCGATCTTCCTCTGCCATAATTGCAAACTCGAGCAGACCTGATGTGTTTGTGTGTCTACATCGTTATTCTTTGTCTATCTCCGATTTCCTTTTCTAACACATCAGTAAATATTTTAGTTAGACTGTACAAACAATAGTAGCTGTGGTGTGCACTTAAAATATCTCAACAAGATGTTACCGAATATATGAAGCCACTTTAGAATGCTGTTTTCCCCCGTGAAGTTTACATGGGGTAAATATGAACTCAAGTGGGTAACAAGCACATGTTTTGTTCTCATGTGGTGTAGAATAGTCCAGGTAAACACTTTTACATGTACTTCGGAGGAAATTCATCTGAAAAGTTTCCTGAATATGGTCAATAGCACTAACAAATAAATAAATTTTTCTAAAGCTGCACTGTTTGCAATCAGGCCGAAGTAGTCTCCTACCGAGTTACCGATTGGAATCTCACTTTTCCATCAGTTAATCATGCGGTAAGTTTGCATGAATTTGTGTGTGATGGCTTTGCGTGGTGGGTGGTTATATGTGGACAATTGATTAGATTACTTTACATCGTTCTCAGTTGCCGTTTATCCTGTAGAACCCTAATAACTCTGCTTACTTCTATGTTATCGAGGTACATTAGCACTGGTACGTTGTTAGTACTTGGAGAAGCTAGTACAATTGGAACGGATCTCAGAAGACCATTTCTGTTAACCACTAAGTTGAACCTAATTACGGTTACACGATAAGTGATTCATCAAAGCAGCTGTTAGAAGTTCCGTTCATTGCGTTGTCTAAGGGAGTTAAACAGGTTGAAGAGAAATCCAGATAGACTTCACTAAAATGAGTCCTTCCTTAACAGTGCCGGTCTAACATAACCCAGTCAACCATCATCCGTTTCGAACTATAAATGAAGTCACACAAAAGATTCAGTACAGACGTAGAGTCTGCTTCCTTAAATATCGACGCCAATAGCCCACATTTGTTTAGAACAAGTGCTGCAGTTCATATCAGAGAAGCGAAATTATGGTTGACGGAACAATGTGATTTACTCGACGAAAACTGATAATCTCATGTAAAAATCTTCTTGCTTGCGACGTTTACACACGAAATTAGTCAATGCTCAGTTCCAATCCATCTAACCAAATTCTGATATTTCATTTGGTAGACTCTACTGCGGAAAGTTGTTTCTTTCTTAAACAGATTTTAATAGAATTGTCAGAAGCGTTACTGCGCGTAAGGCATGATTTGGCAAATTCCGTTGCGCAGTGTATAATAAAAGATTATGAGCTGAGGTCACTGATGTAATCAAGCATGCCAGATTTTGTAACAAATGTGCTTGGTTGGTTCAACCACATTGAGGGCCTTGCGACCTACATGTTTTTTACGTTTCGGCTTTTTGGGCAGTGCGCCACTGTGACCGGTCGCGTATTTGCTGAGCTCAGTTCAATACAAGCAGGCAGAGCAGCTGATTAGACTGTTAAAACCAGTGAGCTAATCAATGTACCAACATTCGCTGAAGGACAGTTCCCATCTACCTTAAGTTTATGAGATTCCTAATCTTCACAGAAAATACAGGGCCAGAGTTGATGAAATCACGTTATCCACATCTGTATCCCTAAACGAAGCTACTGGAATAATATGCATCACTCATTATAATGCCCAGATTCGAATGATTGCTTCATTTATGCACCTCGAATGTAAAACCCTATTGCCAACCCAAAGGCTGTAGGAAGATTGATGACGCAGCCTTACGATCTTTCTTGGCTGATATTTTTCTAACCTTTCCGGAAAATGGATGAGTGTGAAATACTTGTAGAACAGGTTTATTTTTCCAACAGGTGGGCAAAGTGTTAGTTGTGCCTGACGAAATTGACCCTGCCCAATACACACTGACTATTAACCGGAGTGTGTGTCAACATTGTGAAAACATTCTAAGCACTACTGTAAACATTCTGTTCTCTTTTTCAGTATCCGCATTACTCGAGACATTGGCCTCTCACTGCGTCACTCTATTAATGTTAAATGCATCTTGAATGGTTATTAGTTAAACCATAGTAGCTTCACTCTATTCCATTCTAAGAGGTAACGTCTTTCAGTGTATTTAAAGAGATAGGCACTCAGAAATAATTCAGAGTGGGCTAGAATCACCGAATCAGTTTCTCTTGAACAAACAGAAATATCCATTTGCACGTTTTTCATCAGAAACTTTCTGAGCAAATAACAGCTGTGCCAATCAAAAAGCGGAATTTCCACTATCATGGGGGCATAAATGACAAAGCCACTGGCCCTCATTTAAGTTAGCAAATATGGTTGTAACTTTTCACATTCGCATCAGCAAGCCACAGAATAGTGAGGTTCAGTTACTACTAATTTGGAATGGCGTGATTTATGTGATGGAGGCTACTTCTGCATTTTACCGACTAGTAACTTGTGACTGAAATACTGCGAGCTAGCCACGTTTGCTTTCTCAAAAAATTCTGAATGAGGACCCATGCGTTTAAAAATAAACTGCCTTCTCATTACACAAACGCCAGTAAAGCCATTAGATGTTCGAAGATGGGACCAGCGGGGTTAGTTTGTATTTAGTGGTAATTCATTGTGAAAGAGCTTTGTGTTGAGTATCAAGTCAAGACAAAGGACTTATCGACAGCTTAACCGATTCTTCTCCCCTGTAGACCTGGTGTGACTGCACTAGATTGTGCTAATGAAATAGCCATGCCGTGTTACACGTCAGTTTTGGATCGCACTTTTCAGGCTAACCAACCGACTGTTCAGTGGTGTAATCATCTCAATATATCACAGCATCGTGGACAATTAGATGCACAGTTCTGCTGATATCTCAGCATGCAAGTGCTTATTCAGTCGTAGTTTGAACGACGAACAGTTTCATGTGAACTCTTCGGATCGTGATGTGAGTGAACCGAGGTTTTTGTTGGAACAATCCTCTAGAACGAAGAAGTTAGAAGCAGTTTTTTATACAATGTTACTCTCGAGCACATTTTGCTGCATCTAATGACGCACATACTTCAGTCTGTGGGTTTATATATAGCACAGCTCAGTAGGCATTGTGAAGCTAAATAACAAATTCAACAACCAAAAAACAAAAGCGCACACACACATTGATGAATATCAGTTACCAGGGCAATTTGGTACTAACACACAAGTCTTTCTGTACATAGAGAGGGGGCTTCCATTTGCTAATTTCCACCGTCCCCGCGAACTGGAGGAGTCTTCGGTTTTTTGTTGCATAACATATCCGAAACGCGTTCTCCAGGTTCAATTGGGTCTGACTTGTCAACAGGTGTCGAGCAATCGACGAAACTGGTTCCTTGTGAATTGTCACATTCTGGCTTGAGTCCGGCATTACGGTATCCATGATCGTTTTGTGAACACAAACTGAAATGTGTTCGTTGGCCTAATAACGTAAATGCCGCTCCGTTCTGCCAATGTAATTGGCTCGGCACTCACACGAGAATTTATAGATAATGTAATATTTGACGTTAGGTGATAGAGGTGTTTTCAGAGGTGGTGTTGGGATTTGGTTGGTGTTGAACAGCATGACCACTTGGGCTGCATGGAACGTACGTCCCAAATCAGCCGTAAGACGAGTTTTCAACAGGGTGGCAATACCATCCCCATTGTATGGCAAACGCGGGTAGACATTCAGTTTGCGTGTTGTTGAACACCTCGCGGCAGCCGGCTTTTGTCTGCTGAATTCCTCAGCAAATGCCTATGGATAGCCATTCTCCTTCAACGTGGTTCTCAACAATGACACCTCTTTGTTCAATGTTTCCTTTGAACAGACTTTTCGTGCACGATAGAACAAAGTTCTAACCAGACCTCTCTTTTACTGAATCGGCAAAAACTGTGAAAGTTCAGGTATTGTCCAGTCCAAGTGTGTTTCCGTTAGACAGACCACACTAGGCAGCCGTTGTCCGGGCGCCTCATGAAAATATCCAAACATACCAAGCATTCATCTTGCTAGTGCTCATTGGTGAAGCTTATGTTGGAGTTCAGCTCGTTCACTGCATCAGGCATACTCGTTGCCATCTCGTTGGTATCGGTAACTACCAGTACATAATCAACATAACACCGGTAGAAATGAGCTTGACTGATAACAGCGTCTGCGTTCTGCTCGCTGTGGTCAACGAAGATATCGGCTGGGAACTGACCGAGTGGACTGTTCATAGCAGCACTATCGATTTGTGTATAGCCACTTCAATGGAAGTAGAACGTTACGTTCGTTGTGCATAGTAGGAGAAGCCGTTCTAGCTCAGACATATGTAATCCTATGCTCAATTGATGTGAGTCAATCTACTGGCAAATTATATTGACCATCTGCATCAGAGGAAAATTTGTAAACAAAGACGCGATGTCCAAACTGGCCATATGCTTGTTACTGCAGTCCAAACCATCGAGTAAACCGATTAGCTCAAAACTGTCTCTCACAGTTTTACGAACTATTGATTGTTTTACAGGCCGAAGAAGTTGGACCAGCCACTGTGTTAACTTGCGCTGTGGGCATGGATAGCATTGGCCTAAGTGGTACACCAACCTTGTGGAGTTTTGGCAAATCATACAGTTGGGAAATGTGTGATACTCTACATGCAACTGATTTTGCCGTCGACTGATCAAGGAAGTGTCCTTCCAGCAATGTTTGCCTTTCCTTGTTAATGTGTCCTTTAGCTTCAGCAGCATTATCCGCCAAATTATCCTGACGGAATTTAGCTGTGTCATTTAATAATGGTTGTAGCCGTGAAATATAATCAGCCTTATCCATGACCACAACGCAGGAGCCTTTGTCTGATTTTAGGGTTATCAGGTTTTCATTGTTTCGTAGCTCAAAAAGAGCATCAATATGTTTCCGAGTCAAGATTATGTTCTGTTTGGAGAGTGTAGCTCTGTGTTGATGTTCAAGGTCGGCCAGCCTGACTTTAAACCAACTACCAGCGTCTTCTGATACCGGACTCAGTTATGAGAGTTGATCAAAGAGAAGCTCGAACTGGGCCTGTGATTCGTTGCTGTTGATCTTCTTTGGAGGTATACAAAATGTGAGACTGCAATATAGGGCTTCCAAGTGAATGCTGTTCAACTGACTTGACCTTTGCTATGTATAAACCCACAGACCGCATTATGTGCCTGATGAGATGCAGCGAAATATGTTCGAGAGATACATTGCGCAAATAACTACGTCCGACTTCTTTTTTTTAAATGTTTTATGGGGAAAGGTTGCGTTGCTTTTCTGAATCTTCTGGGAGGTATTTCCGTCTACTGGCACCGCAGTTTCACCAATGCTGTTAATTCGAATGGTCCCCTCAACACTGGAGATATTTTTACATATATCAGGCTTTTCATTAGAAACATTGAAAGCGTTTTGTTCAATCTCCGCTTAGTTTGATCATAATATTGTTGGGACAGCCGATTTCCAGCATTACCCAGAAAATTAAACCGTATCCAACCAATCAGTGAATGATATTGACCGATCAAATTTAGCAAGTCGTTCTTTGTATCTCTCCTGTAGTATTGCCTTAGAAACCAATGAACTTGCTAAGTTAAATGAAGGAAAAATAACCAATCCTTCCTTCCCGTTTATTTCAGATCAATGAACATGAGTCATGCTGTTAATAGGGCCGCGAATTTCAACAAAAATGAGGTCAAATTGAACCGATGTGCTTTAGGAAGGTGAACACTGTGAAAGGGCCTTCGAACACTGTCCTCACTAAAATATACAGTCACATTCATGCTACTGGGTGTGCTGTTGAGCTGCCGTTCACTCCGAAAACACTTAAAGTCTAGGAATAGAGTTCATAGGTTTGAGCATACACGTAATCCCACATTTTGGGAAAAAACGATTTTCGACTGATCTTGGATGGGACTCAGGTTCTGATGACTTACATAACTACCTAAGAAAATAAAACGCGTCGTAGCCAAACATGTTTTCGCGTTTCATTATCAAACTAAAGATAACACCCATATTGAGGTATTAGCAGTGACAGACAATATCTCGCTGGCGCACGAGATGTCAACCACGAATGCGCGTTTGATTTGACACATGAAACCTATATATATGACATTGTTCATCTGAATTGAAAAAATTTACACCTGCATAAACCTGTTACCTTGGGGCGGGGTTGATGGCCATAGATGATAGAATGTTTTGATCAGCTCATTTTGAGTGCATAATGGTGGCGTGTAGGTAAGCTGCAATGGTCTGTGAGATTGCCAGTATACGTCATTTGACTGGCCGCAGATTTCACAAATCAGTTTACACGAATCTGTCCGATTATTGTCGTGCTTTGACAAGATGAAATGTACAGCGATTACAGACGAGCAGTGCCTTAGCAATGTTTGCATCGGCCACTTAGTCGACCCCCTGGATGGGTTTGAACAACCGCCGTACCGTGTGGCCTGTAAGAACTGTTCCACAATAACACGAATGATCATCATCTTCGAACTGGAAATGCATGCAAAGTGAAATGGTAGCCTAACTACATAACAAGTGCTGCTACATATTATATCCAGATTCATAGATTTCACCCTGCAAGAGCAAGCAAGCATAAACAGCTTGCGTTTTATTTTCCTTCGTGGTCATTAGCACATTTTGTACAAATGAACCGTTCCGCATACTCACCAAATTGAAATCACCTCTCCTCTTCTACTGTGTCGTTTGAACGAAATTACGCGATCTTGTCCATCAGACGTTGGACTAGATACCAATTTTGTCTTAAAGGTATAAAACCGTTGAAATATCTGTGCTGGCTCGTCCAAGTTACCGAGGTATGATGTTGTCCTAGGGGCGACACATGAACATGTCCAGAAAAGCGATGCCAGTTGTTAACACAGATTTTGACGGGAAATGAACAGTTTTGTATGCAGAGTAGAAATGCTGCAAAAGCTCGCAGAGGTTTTTTTGATCCGTCTGCCATGTCAGCTACACGACGGCTATATGTGACCGAGATCACAGGGTTATCTTATCAATCACTGTCTAGCTATGGCATTTGGATACTGGCTGATAATGGTCCTAGAATTGACCTCATTGCTACTCCGTCCTGTTAACTGTACAGTTTGATTGAGCGCTATATGCGCAACGTCGTACGAACTAATTCATCTTCGTTACAAGTATTGCCACACTGATATTTATTCAAAGCAACGTCCGATAAACTCAGTGGTCTCATTCAGTAGGGCTAGCAAAGATATATGTGACATCTAGTGAAAGTAAACTTCTATCTATTTTTTCGGTCGTTTTGACAAATGCAAAAGAATATCTCAGAATCTGAATTGTTAGTTTTATCGTATCTCGCCCGAAAAGTTTGGCAAAACATTTGGTTGTATTTTAACGTGGAAAATTGTACCAATCCAAAATCGTCCGTAATGTTACATCATTTGTGTGCCTTCTGAGAAACCTAAGAAAGCGAAGAATTTCCCAACCCTCTTTAGTGTTTTTTTCTAGTCACAAGGAATCTATCTTGTCCTTTTGCCTTATTTATCGCATTGTTTTTTGTTAGTGGATTTTTTAGCTGGATTTTATCAATTGGCTTATTGCCAATTACTTTAACTGAAAAGTTGTCATATGTGCTTACGTGGATGTGACAGACGAATGTATGGAAGTTCTATATTTCCAGTAGGGTACGATTCAATAAACTCGAGACAGACCGACAACAAGAGTATGATGTCCTACGTAAGCAGGTTTTGACGGGATCATCATAATGCCCACGATAAGGCAGGCCAGTTGACTGCACTAACCAAACCAAAGACGGTTGCCCTATGGTGAACAGCCTGATCGCAGTTCTAAACTTATTACCTCAAGGGGAACGTGATGGCTGGCCATCGATCATCGGGATGCTGGTATTCTCTTCAGAATGACGCATGTCATGGAAGACAGCGTTTCAGGGATTACAATGAACTCAGCAAATTACCCTCCTTAGCTGGCGTAACCACAAAATGTGAGGTTAATTATACCCGTTCCTGTGCATAAAGAACGCGTTAGTAATAAGGTATTATAATGATTACATCAAAAAGTAGAATATGCTCACTGTGGATTGAGGACACGATACACCAAATAAGTTCTTCACTTGTATATCATGTTCTGCTTCTTAATTAACTGGGTGGCTAAATTGTGCAACACACTAAACGCAAAATCCATAAAGTCGACTCGGATTTTATGAGGTGGTTTATGTAAAACCTCTTGTACAACAGGTGCGCATACCCTAACTCTGATTTGATAGGTAAGTTTGCTTATCGATCTATGCGGCTTCCATGTCTTGCAGCACCATTTGGCCACTCAGCCAGAAGCACTCTCTGTTTTCATTGCTAACCTTCATTAGTTTCTCTAGATGTTAGACGGATACACAAGAAATCAGCTACTGATATGCTTTAAGACGTAAGGCGGGACAATGACTCATTATCATGTCTCAGTAATTTGATTGAACAAGTGTGCTTGTGAATCGTACTATGAAATGCTGACATGAACTGATTCTTGTGTGAATCGTTGTGCACTCCAGCGGGAGTAGTTGGCTGGTCATTAGAGGCATTGCTTTGAGAGATTGGTATAACGGAACTTGTGTGACGAAATGCTGAATAAAAATCTGTTCAATTAGATGAAATGGATTACTTTGGAGGAATTACATCTATATTTTCCGACAGATCAAAGTTTACTAAGATGAAAAATGATAAGGATGGAACAACAGCCATAAAGAAGAAACTGACCAAATTACATTGTGACGTCATACAAAGAGATTTGATTGAAGCACACACCTTTGAGCGCTACAGATCAACAGGGACGGTCATTCCAAAGATGGAGCGTTCTTGAGACCGATTCTCAACATGTACAATTTTCTGCAACATGCTTCGACTCAGTGGCTGGTGGAGCTACTGGAACCCATTAAATCACAACTGCCCCCATTCCTTTTAAAGGGTACGTCTGATTTCTTCGACGCAGTTGATTCATTGAACACCAACGATCACCCCGTTATGCGCAAGCTTGGCGCATAAAGAAACTATTGATCATCTGTGCGCTTACATTGAGAACAGAAAACTCACCATCAGTGTTCTCATGTCGAAATTAAAAGTTGTTATTATTCTGCATTTCAAACGTACAGTTTCAATTAAATGGGAACATGCAAGCAATGTGATGACGTAGCAATGGGCTTCCCGCTAGGTTTGATGCACGCAGACACATTAATGGCCAAACTAGAGACCAGTGAACTGCGTCACGTCGTCGATAAGTGCTGTCTCTATAGACGCTACGTAGACGTTATATTTTGCTCAATAAACAGTGAAGACTACAAGCTGATTTCAATCGCGCGCACTTCAAAATTGCTTTCACTATCGAATTAGAGATGAGCAATCAACTATCACTTCTAGATGTCACTATGCTTCTTAGAGCTGACGGATCAATTCATGGGTCAGGAAAAACGTGAGCTGACCACTATACACACTTTTTAAGCTTTATTCCGTTAAAGTATGGGCGAAATTTGGTTTGCCGTTTAACAAGCAGAGCGTGAGGGGCATGCACGCCAGACACCTTGTCTGATGAATTCCAGCACGTTCGAGATTTGTTTAGTCTAAATGGACAGGCAATGTTCAGGCAATGGATTAAGAGTCTGTTCTTATCACTTTTTACAAGGGTGAAGTTGCCAATGAAATTATCACTCGCCGAGTTTGTAATGCAGTTGAGAAGGCCTATCCAGCAGAAAAAGTCATCTTATCGTTCAATATTTGCCCAGTACTCAACGACAGCTTGCCTAGATTTCCCTTGTTCTTTTGTGTTTATCATCTCACCTGTTATGGTCAAGCGGGTTAGGCTGGGAGAAGCACAAGTCGGCTGTCAGAAAGGATTCGTGAACACCCTCCTAAATGGAATCGCAACGGTTCAATAAAGCCCATTTTCAGTACAATCGGTTTTCAATCGACACTGGTCATCAAACTGAGCCGGACAGATTCTTCCGAGTTATCTACAAGGTTCGTCAAGCCCACTGCAGAGCTGTCCGGTTGCGACTATTATCGACGGCCGAGCCTATTACCATCGGAATATACAACCTCTGTCTGTGTGCCTAAAAACAGTTCATGCATACCCTACATCGCCCTTGACGAACTATTTCACAACCACTTAAAACTCAAGCAAGCGCGAGCCATCTGACACGAGCGATTGTACGTCTCACAGCCGGCAGGAGTGATAGTGTAACACATTCACCAACACTCCCGCCTCCGTCCAGTAGACTGTGATCCGCGCCATGTCTATGATTTTAATGACACACTTGACTTGCTCTGATTTTTCATGTTTCCTGTATGTATGCATGCAACTGTAAAACCCCGATGAGAGTGACTGAAAACAGCTGTTCGCTCAACTGACTTCTTATGAATTCCATGGGAATCTGGAACCGTTTGAAACTACAGATGTTCATTTATTCCCACAATGTCATGTTTCCGTTAGACCAATGGATCGAGTGGCTGAACGCGTACAAAACAACGTGGGGATCTAGTTAAGTTAGTGGTTTTCCAAATCCAAACAACTACAGACGCCTTCTCATTCGTGACTGATACTTTCCAGGACAAGACACAGAATAGAAGATGAACACAAATAGGAGCACGTGAACAACGTTCAATGATGTGCCCGGACACTATTCTCTGTTCAGATACAAGAAGCTCGTTACTATCGAGTAACGGTGCATGGTGTTTGGAACACACTATCTGCTAAGGTAAATCCTTAATAATGAAGCAGGTGTACGCGAAATATAGAACAAAACATTTATATGTCGATCAGTTCAATGTCACACTGCAATCAGGTGCCTACTTGAACAATGGGTCTTGACAGGCTAACAGGGTGGGAGGTTAGCCAGGGCAGATCCAAAGCCTGAACAAAACGTTTCTGGGTGCACGGGGGCGGGTTATTAATAAGAATCCCGAAAGTCTCTGCTGTTGACAGAATACTACTCCTCACCGCTCTCGAATGCATGGCCTTAACCTGGTAGGTTGGGTGAAATGCGTCCTTTACGCTGATAGCGTGTTTTGAATCCACCAGGTGTGATAGTACGACGCTGTTGACAGACTTCGTTATTCCACTGTCGAGTCAAGCCGGCAGGTGTTCCGGATCCGTTCCTATGAGCGTCTGGTCGTGCGGCCAACATAACTGGTGCCACAGAAACAAGTAAATGAGTATACACCAAACGAAGCTGCTGAAATAGGCACTTCATATTTTGGGCGTGGGTACAAAACCGGATTGGACGTAAAGTGAACTCGTAATTTAGCGGTATAATAATTTCTATTGGCCGCACTTGTGAGCCTACGTGTAACAATTTTGGCTAAGTTATCGCCTTTGAATGGTAATCCGATATGCACAGCTTTCTTTTCTACAGAGTACAGCTGGTATCTTACAGTTCGCTGTTGCATGGCTCAATTTATGAATCTTTCCGGCTAGCCATTCTGTATGAATATTGTGCGTATGAATGTTGATTCTTGCACAACTGTGTCCTCCATGCAAATCCTTAAGGCTTTTCCCGTCAAACATTGGATCACATTTCTTTTTGAGGCAAGAGGTATGAAACTATTGAAATGAATATACCGATCAGTCCAAGTATCCTTTCTATGCATCGCCCGCTGAATTGAGCCATCAGCACGGTGACGTAAACGTACATCCAAAAAGCCTAATTGACTATTCATTTTCGTCTCAAAGGAAAATTGTAAATTTTGGTGTGCGGAGGTAATGTTGCCAAGATGTCAGTTGGATCTACATTATTATCCAGTACACAGAATATATCGTCAACATACCTCATAGAAATTGCATTGGCGAATCGCTAAACTCAGTTGTTCGTTTTTCAATTTCGTCATGAGAATGTCCGCAAACAGTGGTCCCAGCAGCAATCCCATTGCGATACCGTCCTTGTGTCGGTAAATTCCTTCAATGAACTTAAACCGTACGTTGTGAGTCTACAGATAAAGTGACCCTTTGAGTTCAACTGACGGTATCTGAATATCTCTGTCACTGTTCTTGATATGATCACACAGGTAAAATATGGTCTACTTTAAGGGTACGTTGGTAAACAAGGATGTGACGTCGAGAGAAAACAGTGATTGCCCGGTTAGATCGGCATCCTTAATCGCATTCACGAGATCATATGGGTCGCGTAAGCTGTGTTTTGAAAGTTTCCGCCAGACCTGATCTAGCATTTATGAAAACCACTTAACTAGTGAGTGATATGACGAGTTCCACATGTTCAAAATTGGTCTCACTGCTACCCCAACTTTGTGAATTTTAGGTAACCAGTACAGACTGGGAATCGTGGTTCCGATGAGACGAATTCTTTCAAATGTATTTGAATCAATAATTCTGCTCTGTTTTAAACACCGTAAAGGTTTTGATATCCCTTTCTCAATTTGTGAGGTTTTATCCTTTTCATTATCCATTTTTCAAAACTTGGTCTGACCGTCTAATATGGCGCGCATTTTATTAACATAATCCGCTTTGTTAAGCAGCACGACACCTGCACTTCCATCAGGCTTAGAAATTGAAATATTCCCATTCCTTTTCAAGTTTTCAACCGCTGTAAGATGTTCTTTCTTGATAAATTTGTTTTGAGGCCCGACTAGAGCGTAGGTATTATAACAAGAATTGACTAACGTAGATTTCGGTTGCTCAGCATCTAACGTAGTTGTAGGATTGAGGTCCGACAACTGTGTATACAACTTCTCAAACTGCACCCCGTTAACCACACTTCCTCGTTTACTCATCAAATGATTCTTACGTACAATATGTGATATAAATGTGATGTATTTAGCCTGAGGATGGATCACTGAAAACGAGCTTGCTCGCTACACATAATTGTTTCCTTAGTTGCCGATTTCGTAGCTTTATGCAAATGTCACCATCAGTTTCACAAACTGTGCAAAATCTTAACATACCACAAAAGAAATACATTGTATTTTGTTTTTATAATGTTTGATGACATAGATATTTGGTGGTTAAATGTCAAACGTCAAGGGGAAAGAGTACTCGGCTTTTTAGCTGTTGCTCCCAATCAGTTTTACAAACCTGGTAAACCTCGATTGTGTATCTCTTCACAAGAGCCACAGATGTTTGAGATCGACCAGTAGAACAACGGATCTGAATGGAACACAGAAACACTTCCATTTGTAACGACGTACTTGCTCAGACAGTACTTTAGAAATGTTCGCCCCGAAGTTCTCTTGTTCTAATAGACGTTGTCACTCCAATTTAAAATGGGACAAAAACTTGACAATCCAAATAGATTGGTTAACAAAAATAACAGAAGGTGTACACTTTAAAGAATACTAACAAGTTCATTTCGCTAACTACGATCTGTTAACATAATGTTTCTGCGTAATGCTCAGGTAAATCCGCAGTTTGTAAAACTGCGACATCAGACAGAAAATAAAACTGTTCATACTAACCTGACCCCAAGAAGATTTGCCAATATGTCTTCGTGTTGTAACTGCGACGTAGTGTCCTGTTTTGTACAGTTGGTTTGAGTGTTATCCCAGTTAAGCTGAATTTCAAATACTGTTGCATATGGCACACTTGTGTTTGGAACCACCAGTAAAACAAGTTCATGCGGCACGCTCACACAGTTCAAAGCCAAGTGCTTCACAATGAAATTTGCTTACTGGTTTCAGTCTTCGATCTACAGAACACTGACTGACTCTCAGGTGTGTAAAGTCATCAACAAACACATAACATGCATCTAGAGTGATTGAGAAGCTATTGACACTAACAAAGATTCCTAAGCTTGAAAAGTTCAGCAAGTATGCTGTTGGATACCAACAGGTCAAAGTTTGAACGGCCACATTGTTCTTCAAGGAATGACCAGGATTTAGCACCTTCAAGAAAGAAATTTCCAACATACTCAATCGGCTGTTCACCTACTCCAAAACTCATCAATTTGTTAAGCCCATATATACTTACGTGTGTCTTGTAGATAACTCTACATCTTGTCAACACCTCAGTGGAGCTTTTGCCGCACTTATGCTTAAACATAATCTGATATCAATTTTTGGTGAGCCCATTTAGGCAGTCCGGTTATCACACACACTGCTAATTTTCGCCAGTCGATTACGTGATTAATTCATCGGGTCATGGATTTACTTTTGATTTCTGTTTTGATGCGCAACGATTGCAGGTACGCGCCGTGTCGCCCGTTGTACAAGCTTCCAGTGCTCGTGATAGTGTTGAATATACATACTCAATTCGGACGAAACGTGTAGATCAGTGATCACTGGACAACACTCAGTTTGGTAGACGCTTTAGACTGCATCTGAGTTAACATCGTTGAAAGTTTGTCGAAATGATTAGTTGATCTGTCCAAAGTTACAACTTAGCTAAGTAGAACCTACTAAGATCAGATGACTCATCAACTCTAGATCAGGCCACAGTATCAGAAATTGCCGCGGGCGACATTGTACATGCGCAACTTCGCTCTTCAACCGTGCGCTGTTCGACAGAGGTTTCACAAAAAACGTTACTTTCAAGTCATCGCCAATGGCGGCGCCAACAAAATTGAACAGTTGATCCCATCCCATAGTAAGATCGAATAAACTGGTAAATCCAGCGCTGTTTTCCTCTTATTCCTAAGTCTGCAACTGACGCAAATATTCTTCCTCCCGGAACCGATGAGTAAATAATAGTGGCAACACACATCTCTGAAAAACTAAGATGTTTTGCTTGTATGCTTTCATATGCAATGCTTCATCCTGGTTACCAAACCTCAACTGTCATTCGATCGCTTGACCGTACGTAGGCAGCCAGCTGCTGTCCACGTTGTTCGTATCAAGCAGTGAACAAATGACAGGAACTAGGTAAATGGCTGACCAGAGAAGACATCCGTGGTATACTACTCAGGCGCACAGAGTATTCTGGAAAAAACGATGTTGTCAGTGGAAGAAAAGATCATGAGACAATAAAATGTGTCAGTTAATAAGCCGCTTGCAAAGGCAATACACCGTAGTGGCAGCAAAAGACAAATGTCTGGAGCAATCTATATTTCAAATGTCAAACACCTTTTACCGCCGAAAACAGTATTCCCTCCGCATACTTGGTTAGTAAACTTTTGGAGAAAGGTATGACATGGTCCAGGTTCGTGTGGTTTACACTTGGTATGAATTACTTTGTTTTAAAATCGGTTAGTTAACAATTTGACATATGGTTGCAGGGTCGTTGAAGTGACTGCTTAACTGATTGAGTGTAATGTTAGCTCTTGCTTTCTAGCTGGTCTAGTACTACACAATTTCACACCGTTAGTTATTTTTTGTAACTACGGGTTCTGTTCGCATCAGCGTTCTGGTATCATCACATTAGCTGTTGCAATGGCTCAGTTCATAGATAAACCATTGGAGATCGATTGACAGCTCTTTAAACTGTCATTGTCAAATAGGTAAATATTAAAGCATCTTCCCAGTAATGTTATCGCCTCGTATTGTGAAGAAACTCTTACATTTTGAGAGGCAAAGTCACAGAACAAATGAAATACCCAAACTGTCACGAATGCGTGTAAACTGGATTAAGACCATGAGTTTTACTCGTTTGGTATGTTAGAGAACAAGAAAAGCTTATAGGCCAAACCTATCTCAGCAAATCGAATATTAATGAGATTATCATAATTTCGAGGATCCAGCTGACCTCTTCTTCTTGCCAGTGTTAACTAGCTTCAGTCAATTCGTAATAGTTTTATCAAGAATTACGCGCTTTCGACATTTCAGCACCACTGAAAATTTGTTCACTAATTCCGAAAAAAATAATTATACGTACACGTTCCATCAAAACGTGGCATACAAATGGGAAAAAGAGATTATGAGTCTAACAGAAAGAAACCCATTTGTTCACGATTTTCAGTTACAACCGAAAAGTAATTTCAGACTGTGGGTGGAAAGAACATGTGACCTTGGAACAAATGGATTAAAAAATTAAGACCGAAATTCGAAATTCCTTGTTTCTTTGGATACCTATTTGAGTATGCTGCTTTTAGGTGACACACACGTCGGTGGTCATGGGGCTACGAGTCTACAAAGACTTTCCAAAATTAGTACAAGAGAATAGTGAAAAATCACGTAACGTGATTCAACACCTAGTAGAGAGATTAAGCATTTTGAAATAGCAGGCTGTAAGCCAGAACATATGTGACTACTCTGGTTCCACTGGTTGTTAGACACATCCTTAAAGCGAGTCAGGTCGTCCCGCATACGGTTTGATTGGTCGTCACTCAAAATTCTTAGAGGGTATTTCTGTCCAGGCAACGGTAGTAGGCTTCATGTTTGAGGGAGATATTGACGAACTAAATCTCCTCACACATTATTCAACTGTAGAAGTATGTGTGAATCCAGTTTTTTCAGCTTTTTCTTTCAGTTTGTCCTGCCCAAATGAAAGTGTTTCGACTGATGCAGACCAATTTCCGGCTTGTTGTATTTAAACTGAAACAATCCACAATGACAACAGACACCCGTTGGCGTACGACTGACAGTGAACTAGTGATCTGCTACACAACAGTGATGGACACTAGCACAATAACTATGAGTTCAAATATCGTTCAGACCACCACCTTTTGGTAAGTTTGCTCGATCGCGAACTAGTCTTATCCAGGAAACGTCCTCTGTATATAAGCATCAGGAAATATTTTACCAATTGTTCAATTCCAAGTTTACGCATCTAACGGCCTAAAATGTAACAAAAAAATTACTACTTGTTATTAAAATAGGGTAGATTGGTGTACTGGTTACAGGTAATAGAACGTGTTCCAAGCAAGTATGTACACGGACTGTGACTACAGCCACTGTAGGACATGTGTGAAAATGCGATTGTGAAATCGCTTGGCGCCTGATAAGATTTTCTGCCAGCCTCATACCATCTAATAGAATGTTCAGAGTTGAAATGAATTCATCCATTTACCAAAAAGTTTTGCTTCATCCCCCAAAAATATCCTGTTCGTTACTGAGAGCTCTGTGTACACAATTCTAAACACCGCCTGCGCAACGTACTCTGGAGTGTGTACTGAGCCAATCAAATATGACAACGGAACCTAGGCAACATTTTAGTCACTGTGTGAATGGATTCCCCGTTTCGTATCGCTCTCCGGTTATACAAACGACCATATCTCCTCAAAGATAGGTCATGTACCTACATATTTGCTTTATTAATGTACGGTTCGTACTTTGTCAAGGGACCCTCAGGTGGCCAGGATTTCACACAAAATAATATATAATAACAATATATATAGGATTATGCTGGTATGCGAACGTAACTCTTCGTTTCTTAATTATGTACAAATCAAGCAACTGTTTTTCAGTCATTTTATTCAGCAAACGCTAGAATGACAACCCGAGTCACGGGTCACCCATCCTTCTTAAATTACATCAACGGGTCATGAACTGTATGCAGTTTTCAGAATGCTACTTCAGTCAGTTTAACCAGTATATCATGAGAGATCAGCGACCTAGAACTCCCTTGCATATTTTTGTCAGTGAACAGGACGCTCATCAGTTTTCAATTGTTGACAACCTGCAAAAATTTTATTGCTTTCTATTCACCTATAAAACTCTTTAAACCCTGAATCGTTGGTACCTTTCCAGACTAAAATTTTCCTAACCAATCCGCTCTTGAAATACGGGGAATATTTTCATTTCACAAGACGACCATGTTCATCCGTGAATGATTCTCAAATTACGGCAAACAAATTCTGCTTCTACTAAGCTTCGGTGTAGATGTGTCTTGTCACACGTAACGTAAGAGAACGCCACTTAGGAAAGTACCATTTAGAGCTAACTCTGTTGCATCCATTCACACAGCCATCAAAAAATAATTTGAGGCTAAAGTTGAATACACTAATCGGTAACCTACAGAAGAACGAATACCTCTGTCGGTTAGTAAGAAATATCAGTTACTGAAATTTACACGTGATGGTTGCATTAATGAGGTAGGTGCATTTAAAAATTCTATGTCTAGTTGACCACTGGTCAGCACTCATAACCATTTGTACCGCAGCACACTTGCACAGCTACATTATGCGCTACATAGAAAAAACAAGCCGTTAAGTAGCTTCTTATACTAACTGGCCTCTTTCTAAATGACGGTTAGAGATGGATGTCTAATGCAGTGAGAAGTGTGTTGACCGGGGTCCTTCTATCTTCGATCACTGCGCACAGGCAAGTCCACGGGTTCAAACTGCCGCTAAATGGAGGAATTTCACCGTGAGTTCGAAGCTTTTTTAGATATACTCTGTCTGATGATCACAAGTGTAGCGTTTGTTTCTGGCTAAATAAAGAGAGAAAGCGTAAATCTATTGCGGTTTCATGCAGCGCCTCACTGGTGTGATCTGTTGAACAACTTGCGATAATATAAAACATCCTTCCCCAGTTACGAATTTGAACAGTGAAATCAGAAGACCGGTTTTGCAAGATGGTAATACCATTTCGTATGTTCTCGTCAGTTGCTAACACATAACAGCGATGAAAATAAAAAATGTTTAGGCGATTTAAGTTCATGCATCAAGTCAATGTATACACTGGTCTGTCATTGGTCAAAACCATGGCAGACGGAGGTTCAAGGTCAATAGCTTTTGCACACAGAGGACCGGCTTGCTACGCGTGACCAGCAGCGTTTCGAGTGATTTAAGAATGACAGGCTGGTGATGACGCATCAACACTCGGAAAGCGTTTGTCGGGTCGACCACATGACCGGTCTCTAGCAGGTGTCTGGCGATAAGTTTATACATACCCCACTATTGGCCATGTGCTGATAAGCATAGCAAATTTCGTGAAATAGTAAGCTTGGAAACGACGGTGAGACAGAGTTGGTTGTGACCAGTGTAATTGTCTACAGCCCTAAACGAAGGAACCCACTGACGCAACATTGCTGGGTACAAGCTTTGTAAATATACGAGGGTTGCGACAACTTCTGAGTGCCTGATTGCGTGAAACGTGGGGATAAACTCTGCAGTAATGAGTTGTTCATTACCACATATTCTTACACTCCGGTCTCTTAGATAACCATCCGCAAGTGGACGATACAACTAATATGTGCCTTCTCATCTATACTGTTTTCTTAATATTGCGTTTCTTAGGATAGGTGATTCACGGCTGTGCTTACAGTTTTTCTAAAGATTACAGGGGTCCGTTGCATAGCAATTGTCTTCAGCAATGAAGCAACATTTTATCTCGAGTTTCTAACCTGTCTGCAGTTAGAGAACGAGTGAACCTTCCCGTTAAACTTTTCAGGATTAAAATTGGGAACTTTTCGACTTGATGTGAACTGCGTTTACCGTAGGAACATGGGTGTTTGAGTGACGGACGCAAACGGAACAGAGTGGTCTCCGTTACATGTGCAACCACTCAATATATTATAAAACCTACAGACAGATCACTTTAAATAATTCTGTTTTGAGGACAACAGGGCCACCTTTGGCCATCACTTGGGCACATCTTGACCACAGATGGGTGACACGGGGCTCAGAGTGCTGCTCACCGCGGTCCATCTTGAATGGACGATATCCCACCCCAGATAGTACAAGGATAAAATTGTTTCTACTCGCATCATGATCGATCAGTTGGACGTAAGCAGAGTACATGAAATACCGACTTACGACACTTCCACATAAATGTTCCCATCTAACAGGACGTTACACGTCATAAATCTGTATTTTATCCATAGAACCGGAAAACCCCCAATCCAACCCACAAACTAAAAGAATGACATTTCAAACGCCAAATTTCGGTCTTTAAGCAACCGCCAGTATAACCAGACACGAGCGCTTTACAAGTGGCACTCATCCCACATTAATACTATGAAAATATACCCAAAATCACTTCGATATGAAGCCACTCACCAAATACTCAGCAAATACTCATCAAATTTCCATAAGTTTTAACGTTTCAAACCTTTCTCCTTTTTTCTCCGACACACTTTAGGGTTTGTCGAATATCACACCCTGAATCGTGGTGTGTAAATGTAAATGATATAAAGTTGCGAACATCCTGATATTTGGCACTTGGTTTCTACAATACATGGATGCTTCTATTATAAGACAAAAAAACGAGCTGGTTTTTTAATAGAAAAAATGGTTTCGGTTCAGAGCTGCATCGCTCAAATGTTGAGGAAGTCGGGAGATTTAACGCGGCGCTGATATGGTTCATTGCGATATTTACGAGTGGCTGAAAGTTTTGGGACTTAGGTTGACAAATTGTGAGTATTTAGCTGATTCATCTCGAGTGAGCTGAAAGCTAATGTTTCAGAAAAAGCTAAATTTCTTTGCTCTCTCAGAATCACAAACTCACCGGATTATCATTTTTGTTTCTCATCATGGTCCCTCACGTAGAGCTTCTTTGAGTTCTCAGCTTCACCAGGGCGTTGCTACCGTTTGTGATTTAGCACTGCTCGATAAATTGTTTGGTTGCGGACAATCTGTATTGGTTATCTGGCTAAGGCGTAGCGTACAAATGACATAGCTCGCCCTCTTGACTCGCTGTTGGTCATGTATGATTTTCAGCACTGTACAAAGCTCTTAGCCGGTTGTTGTCGAACTAGGACAAATTGATGAGATAGTTCTGACGAAGGCAGTTTACAATCACCCTATTACACCAAGGGCAGCCTCTCTGCTGTGTAGTGAGATGCGGATATGGCGAAACATGTGTTCCTGCCAACATCAGTTCAATCCATAAAATCACACGTATTCACAGATTTCGGTTTCGTTATCAAGTAACGGGTGTTATCCGTATTGGCCTCTTTCCATTGATTTACTGCACGAGAATAGTGACGACGGCAGAAGTGTAATTACAATGTTTCGGGTGAATTTTCACATTGCTTCAGTTTGGGCGAAAGAAACACAATCTAATGAGACAAGAGTAGATAGTTATAGACCAAGGTCCGTCAAAACTGATAGACGGAGCCGGGATTTAAGTCAGAGCATCACTGGAATTTCTAAAATTTCATATACCTAAAGAGTCGACTTGAACAATTTAACAACAATTCAGGATCAATCGAAAGACCTAATATTCACCATCAAGCGCGGATGCGGATCGGTTGAATGGATGAAAATGTTTCTAATTTTCTTTGAACTAGGAGCAAAGGAAGAACAGTCCTCAGTGAGCGAGCAATAACCAGGACTGCAAAAAGTCGCAGTTCGAATCTGAACGAAAATTCCACTTAATCCAATCTGCTAAATTACGTGATCCAACAAGTTTTATTCATAACGGCATCGTGTAAGCAGCGCAGAAAAAGCTAGCCAAAAAATTGCATGGGCTATGAAATCTCCTTTGGGGTTTGGGTTGTGAATATTCACTCTATCATTCTGGCTCTGAAGAGACGCTCAGCACACAGTTATACTCAGGAGACCAAAACTAGGTTGGTTCAATATTCCCTAGCCTTCAGTTCTAATCGGTGTTGGCTTGAGCGTTACAGGGTGTGACTCAAAGCAGCCGAAGAATAGTGGCTTCGGGGAAATGATGAAAGGGACGGTTTGCGTCATCCATCCCGAAGTAGTTGCTGAAAATGTGGAGTGTTTCAGTAGGTTAGTGAATTGCCGGAATTTGAAGGCCACTCAACTGTTTCATGTTTGAAACTGTACGAACGCTAACAGAACTTTCTTCTCACGTGGAGTTGGTAAATCTTCGGGAGAAGAAACCACGCACACAGCGTGAACTACGTGGTATCACCTAAAGCGTCCAGGTCAAGCCTACCGATAAACCGAGTTCCACTGCTATTCATGTCGCAAAAAATTCCGCAGTGCCATCAACTTCCCTTTCATTCATCACTTCTAGTTGCTCATTGTTTTTCACAGGCTAGAATGCGTCAATGCAAAATGCGCTCACTGCTGGTGGTCAGCGCAATAAACATCGTGTCGTTGGATTTCTGCTACAGCCAGGATGTTCCTATTCCTAAGTGTGTGTTTAATCCAAACACTCATATCCATACGGTCACCGCGGTTAATATTTTCACTGTCGAGTATCCAATGTGAAGACTGCAACTAATCTCTGATAGAAAATCGATATCACCGGGAGTCTCACATTGTTCGAGGGCGATCCAACTCGATCCCCGAATTGCGCACAAAAGATTTGGTATGGCACAGTATCTGCATTTAAGAGGGTTACACCAGTGTTCCACACTCGTATGGTTTTCCATCATCCCTAGACGAGGCGCTTTAGAAACTCGGCACAAACTTTCGGCGCAAACTACGGGCGGTACACTAAGGTCACTGAAGTGCAACCGTACCTTAAAAAACCGTGAGCGATTGTGTTTGCAACGTTAAATCACAAATCAAAGTAACACACAGCTTTCTTCTTCAAAAGAATGGGATCACACCTGTGTGAGCAGGAGAAATATCTCCCTTGGAAGATTATGAACACAATTTGACTGCATTTTTACTCCCCAATCACTGTTTAGGACATATCTGACAATTGTTTACCAGGTTACTTGGTCGATGAAGTTCACGTGCTTTACACTTGGCTGGTCACGAGAGGTGTAGTGTCATGTATGAATTTCTTTTGAGCGCACAGATGGAGGTTTCAGAGTGTCACAACGACCGCCTCTGTCATCGATCACAACCGTGTCCTGACAGTTGAGGTCCGGACTCGAATCACTTTGTAAATAATTTTGAAGGCACTGTCAAAATTGATTTATTGACTATTATCGATTAGATACGATCCGATGGAACTTGATTTATAGGTTCTGTTACACCAATAAATAACCATTTATCACCCCCACGCTGGTATATGACATAACTATTACCCCGAGCAAATGTGACACAATAAAGATTGGCCGCTGGAGAAGTAGCCACCCGGTTTTACAGAAGGAATGGTTAAGCTTAGAGTTGTCCAAAGATACAAGAACCAAATGTAAGGTTTGGAAGAAATGTGATCGATACAGAATCACTGAAATTAGAACCATGATTTGTGAGATCACAAAGTGAACGCTTTCTATCCTGTGCACAGTGACACTACAATTCGAGGAATTCCGTTGAGAAAATTGGCGATAAGTAGGTATACCCCTCTGTATTTATTTTCTAACGTGTATAAAACATCCAGGTTACGTCGCTTCCGTACACAACTAAATCAGAAACTTTGGTGAAATCAATATTTGCTGAAACATTAGTAAAACGTTACAAATGACATTTCTAAGCGATATACAGAAACAGCGTTTTTCAATTAACTTCGTGTCATCTGGCAGGACATGGTATATTGATAGTCTATCATGAGCAAACCACTTCCGTGCGTCCAAGTAGCAAGCTTGTGAATCGCCGAAACACCCTTGGAAGTGTAGTCAAGGTGAATCACCAGACGTCAGAAAAAAGTCTGGAGGACTTGCGTATACTTCAAGGACAATCTTTTTTCGGCAAAATGTCCCAAACAGCTGCAAATTTTGAGAAACAGAAAGGAGTAGATCTGTCGCCAGGTTGACTGTACGGAAGTGTGGTGTACAAATGCGTGCGCTGTACAACCCGAACTACATTTTTGAGATGACAAGTTGTTGTACGATTTACCTGATGGTAAAACCTAATCTGGCGGACTAGAGTTACAAAGCCTCCTGGATATTTGATGACCGTACTAGCAAACCTGGTACATCCACACAAATTTCAATTTGTTCATCTTAATATACATTTGAGTAGTAGATGCTTAGCTGTGGATGGAGAACTACGTTTATGGTATAATGAACCACTTTAAGAACTCTCGCAGGTGGAAATTGTATTCAAACAAGAATTACAGGATTAGAATGCGTCGAAACGATCTAGATAATGTAAGCACTTGGTTGAGCAGATTGGATAGTCGCAACGAAACTGATGTGTCACGATATTTATTAGGAGTGTAAAGAGATTATTGGTTTCTGCTGCGACGGAAAGTGCTCAGATTCGTAAATTTCACTCTTAAAGGCGCTTTACAAATACGTTCTGATTATAAAGACGTTACTCACGATGAGTTAACACACCATTCGAATTAGTAAAGCTTCATACTGTGGCACGTTGTGCTAGGAGGTGTAACTGTAGTGGCCATAACACATTCTGAGCATTCGTGCCCAAAGAAACAATCGTCAGTTACTAGATAGTCCTTGATCATTCAACAACAAAGTGAAACGCAATCGGTGACAATTGTCATTTATGTGTCATCGTATTTTGTCGTTTAAATTCACTGGATGATGTATCTCGACGTTACCGTTCGATAGTTGACGTGGGTGGTATCCAAAAGAACCGTATTTACCAGTGGACACGTATAAATATTTGCACTGGGAAAATAGGGCAATTTAACGGTTTGCTGAATGCTATCAAGCCCGCAAGTAATAAGACAGTTGAGAATCTGGATCTGCTATAAAAATCTGAGCGTCACGCTTAGTCTTTGGTATCCACAATTCCATCCGTTCAGAAAACGAGAATATGCACAATAAAATTGTACAGGGACGTTGAACTCTGTCTGAATTTTTCCAGCACATAGTCAAATATTTCGACACTGTGTTAGCTGAATATTGATGCAGGGTGGACACTGAGCGAGTGCGATTATTCCAACCACTCGTAGGTCCGAAATATATTACACTGGTTCTAAAACGACAGTCACTGTTAGAGCTGTTTTGCTCGAGCACCATAATGGACAAAAATTATAGACATAGCTCATACAAACGGCACCTAGGTAGTGCTCTGTAATAAGGAACGCTTAGTCCATGTTGACATTACCGGGGGTAATAAGTATCATTGTTTATTTTATTCCTGTGTGTTCTTCGTTCGATTGGCAAACTCCTAATCGGTTTGGCCCCGACCTATACTGCTACCTTGAAGTGGTGGTCGGGCTTGTGTACTGTTTTGATCCGGCGGGCTATGCTGACTAGGACTCCGGTCCTTCCAGGTGCAACCTTGTCAGACAGGCCAAACGGAAGCAGTCAGACGAAAAGCAGTTACACTCATAGGATTGTATGTCGCACT
>QNGE01001292.1:78828-96788 GCA_008508345.1 Paragonimus westermani | reverse complement strand
TGATGATGATGATGATGATGAATCGGTTTGGCTGAAGAATATAGATGCTTGTTGCCAGTCACTCTCAAAGTCGAAGTCCTCTCCATTAGATGTAATGAACCAGGTGTGTTTTATATCTGTGTCCGTTTCACAGTTCGACTTAATAGAATAACGAGTGCGAAGAATATTTGGCAATATACAGCCATTAATTTGTGGTGTATGGATGAACCGATAATGGTAGACGTGTTGCTGCTTTGCGGAGGGTAAATGAGTCACCGTCAAGTCAACCTGAAGTTTTGCTGGACTGTTCAATGCCAGGTACAGAAATAGTGAAACAATCGACCAAATGTCTTTCGATGACTTAGGGTCACAAAAACTTGCTGAAAAGCAGGTACCACTGATTGGGAAGAGCTTGGTAGTAAACTCCAATGTCCCAAAATACAGCATTTTCTCTACTGCATATCAGCAGATTTGCATTTTCCAAATAATGTCGACCAGCAAGATTGCATTTGTGTCCGACAAACTATTCAGCCTATCTGTGGCTATCTCAGAAGCTGCCAACATTCCATCTAGTAATTGACGAGAATAAGCCAAGGAATTTGAAAATTGGAAGCGGCTCGTAATAGATGACTACACTCAGGCAGTTCAAAATAGAAGTTAGGCGAAGCTATTAAGAGCGGCGTGTACTGAAATCAGTAAGATACAACGGTTGTCGGATACCTCTCCGGAAGCTAGCACCCGTGAATCGAATTAAAAACAACGTTTAACGGATACAGTGCAGTCAGTGCTGTGTTTGGTACCAGCACCTACTACAAACATTCTCAAACTACTTACCTCTGTGTGGACTGCAATAAAGTGGATCACGCAACATGATCAACGGGAAGGAGGAAGAATAGTCATTTGCACACAGAGGAGAAGTAAACAGCGTCAAATGAAAGAGCACACAAACCTATTATGTGATCTTACCAGCTACGTTCACTTATTTGGTCTTCTCATTACTTGCTGACGTTCGGTTTATCGAACCTTACTTCAGTAGTATGTCCGTGGATATACCAGTCAGTATTGTGCGTGCATTTATTTTCGCTTTTGCGCTAGCTACCGTCGTTTGTTGAGTGAGGTTCGAAAGTCTTGATCATATATGCACACACATGTAGAAGCATATGGATATATGTATACGTAAATATGCTCATGTTGATTCCCGTATGCTCGTTAATTTCTATGAGGAAATGAACATGTATGTGTAGATATGCATATAGGTATGTATGTAATAACATCCACGCAAGTGATACGTATATGTGCTACCATAAAAGGATGCATATACATATATATAACAACGTAATTTATACATTTATGAATTTGCGCATAAATAAGTGTTTAACTAAAAGTGCACATACCTACAGTTATGTTTACACTTATATACTTCATATTTGCTTATACATATGCATCTCGAGGTATGTTTTCAATTATGTCGGTATATATTTGTACATATACATATATATATTCGTATTTACGTGTATGCGCCTACCAAAGTAAACGCACACACACATATGTATGTATACACACTAGGTATGGATCTGTTACGGTACGGGTTTCAAACAGGTATGGATTTGGAACTTTACATTAAATCATCCACTACCCCGCGTAGGCCTCTTTTGAATACTTTAAAGATGCCTCCCGAACAGTAGGCATCCTCATTGGTTAACGCGTAAACATGCGTGTACGGGAATATTATATCATACACATACACAAGTTTATGTTACTTGCATATACCCGCCAACTCAAACAAATACATATCTATGTTCACCCTGGTTGACATAAATATTTTCACGTATTTATAAATATATATATATATATTCATAGGTATATGACGAACCATGTGTACATGTATGTGCTCATATACTTCGGCCTATTTTTGAACATACAAAATATGTATTTGTATGCATGTACACATTAATTCACCACTGTTTTCTCCTAGTACGTAAACATATGGATACACATGTACACATGATTTTTTTAATTTTGGAAATTTTTTATACACAGATATGTACGCTAACGTGCACATCTTAATCTCTGTTTTGACCGGGTAAAACATGTCGTCCATTGAGAAAATTAAACAAATAATCCGGCGTATTATTAAGCTATTCAGATTAAATTTTCCCGGGTACACAAGAGAAAGGCATCCACATAGAACGGTACATGTTGACCAAATCATATCCTTGTAATAGGCTAAGCTGCCGAATCAAGATAAACAACAACAGTATTCTCAGCACTACCAAGCAATCTCTTTTTAGTGGGAAGAAAGTCTCCTTCTCTCCAGGAACAGCAGTATTCACGGTTGCTGTTGAACGATAAGCGCACCTTGCTTCTCTCGATTTGCCGTTCGTTGTTAAGTCCTACGACCTTACGGCCAGTAACTCGGTTGTTTCTGTCTGAGACGCCACCTCTTACTAACAAAGTTGATGTAGCAGCTGACCGTGGTTTTTGATTGGTTGACATAAAACAACCACAATTCAACCCTTAGCAGTTTGTGTATTTGTTCTGTTTGACTGAAACATAACGCAACTTGCTGTTGCGTGAATGAAGCCATTTGAGTTTTTTGACTGTGAAGTTGTGTGCATCAATGATCGGTCTTCTGATTCATACCTGTCGCTTTCACTCACCATTTGAGAGCTGTTGGTCTCCACGTCATCGTCGGATCATCTGTAATTTGTGTTAATCTACCACAGTTTTTTATAACATGTTACCGTCTGCAGGCAGCAAATTCCACAAACTATAGCTTCACTGATACCACATCAGGATTTCTGCATTTTTCTCAAGAATGACCAGTTCTGATTACTTACTGTCACTTCAAAGTCTAATCATCCAGCAAATACATGTATTGGCATATATCCGAATCGGACATCACCCATACTTGTTCATAGTCTTAATATTCGGATGAATCAATTTGGCCGGCCCAGTTTGAACAGGAGCGCTAAACTCGAATTTTGCGCTTATGAGAGTTCACCAGTGGCACATATCTTTGTCCTCGCCGTACTGTACAATTCGACCTTCATGTTTATGAAACTAGCGTGCTAACCACAACAGTATTAACCTTGTACTAGTTATGACTGGATGATCATTCTCAAACGCCTAAACACTACTTCATGTGATTAGTTTCAAACTGCCCGATCGTTTCGATAACAGAGTGGACAGAATGGTTTTGTTTACTCCGATCGATAAAGACGTGATGAGGAAATTCTTACTTATGTTGACGTCAAAGTTTTTGTCGGACTGGCTGTGCAGTATATACAGTTTTGACTAAATTGATGAGATGCAGACTACTTCAAATGTAACACCACCCACATTCGATTGCAGTTCTTGCATTTTTAATGCAAATCCCGGTTCGAACAGGGATATACACTAATGTGAGCAAAATTCGAGTCTCATGCTTCCTCACGAAGTGAGTCTGCCGAATTGGCTCATCTGAATATGATATCTATGATCTAATATGGATTATGTCCGTTTCAAAACCGAACTCCTTAAATTCAATTCATACTCCTTATTCAGCTGTGTATCACACACTTCATACGACACGCCCAAGAATTCGCGACGGTCACATGAAGTGTCGTCCACGATCCTTTCGACATTAACTTTGACATCCAGGTCCAGCTCTCTGATGCTCACAGTGTAATTTTGCAGTACACTCGCGACCGCATCCGTTTTACTTCATTATTATAAGTTCGCGGTTTTTAATCGTTTTAAACTGAACACCACCCACGTTTGATGGAAGCTTCAGCATTTAGGAAAGCCGTTTAATTAGCCCATTTCTGTTTTGGCATCACACAAAGTGTACACCTGTTGAAGTTAGCTTTTCAGGAGTCCTCCTTTGTTACGACCCCCTGAGAGAGGAAGGCAAGAACGGACAGGAAGACCGCGAGTAGTACCTCGATGACGAATGAAACGCAACGATATCGCAAACGATACGAATAATCGGAATGCAAGTAATCGGACCTAACTCTCGCAACTTAGAACCCCCCAACAAGAAAAGAAAAGAGGGTCTTCAAACGAGCTTTATTTGCTGCTCAGCCCGAAGGCAAAACAGTGGCTCAAAACGGCTGTATTTATAAGTTTTCGGTGGCCTTGATCCTAGGACACTGAGCGGACCAATCAGAAACAAGCGCGCGAACTTGAATCATCCAGAATGATGGCGGACATTCGAGTTCTCAAAAGAGAAGCATCTATTTCCCTTGGGAAATATGGCGAGTGTTTTTCAGGAAAAAGTGCTTCTCCTAACATCCTTATTGCCTAATACTTTCTTGCACTACCTCAAAGCTAATTTCTAGTAACTCTAATCAAAGAGAGAAGCTTTCACTGCAGAAGTGAATGCAAGAGGTGGCTGACAAATGTAACCGCTTGCCCAGTCACAGCGGATGACGAAACAGCTGTTAAAACGGTGCAACTTTGGAGTAGTCATATGTCTACGTCGTCATTTTAAGTGATTTATGAAAGAAAACGGTGGTGAATAATTGCTCCTGATAATTCATCATCAGACCAAAGTAACTGTTTAGGTTCAACAAAGTTAAGGCAACACGGACCGAGTAACATGCAAGTCTTAATGGTTCTGTGCCGCTGAAGCAACAATGAAATCAAATCATCTGCCTGACAAGTGCACCTATGAAACTTTGACTAGCAGACACACTAGACCAGGAACTAGAGATGGTCACCAGTGTGTTACGAGAAAACGATTATCTGGATCATTTTACAGCTCAGAACATGACCGCAACTAAGCAGCAATATCTGATTACCATGAAGAAAAAGAATGTTGTACCTATCCGCCTTCCAGTTAAGAATAGTATTGCAACAGGCGCTCAAACATCGATTTTATCAAGCAGTCAGGCCCACATTCCCAGTGGCAAAATCACACAGCTACTTCACCGCATCCTCTACAGAAATTCAGTCTGAAAAGTGAACTGCAACCAATCCATGCTTGTGTATCCAATCTTTGGCTACCGCATCATTTAGTCTTCCTCGGGACTTGTTCGACTGAATCTACAAACGGTACAGTCGTCGCAAATTAAGACGAAAATGACCATCAGTTTGAACCCGCTCAGGCGTTCCGTTTTGTCTAAAAATTTCCGGGCATCCATTTCACAGTGTTCAAATAGCAGATGTTGACTATTACTGAATCAATCCCCTTCCGATTACGCAATTCGGTTTTGTGTTTACATGAAAAATTTCTGAAAGCACCGCAGTCGTTATGGTCAACGGTCATGATCTCTCTGCATGACCATTCACACTCCAGCAGATAACTCTGTGACGTAACGTTGGGGGGAAGTTACAAACTAGTTATCATCGTCGGTGATTTGCTCTCTGACTGACTGGCTTACAGATAATTATAGCTCCATCACGTACGATGTGATTTCATGGTATTCTGCTAAGCATGTTTTTCTTGTTAACACAAAGTTAAGGTTTAGCATACTCTACGTGACTACTGATCCAGCGATTAGTTATCGTAAGCAAATGCTTCTCACGGTTTTCTTCTATGATTCAATTTTAACAAATAGTAAACTGATGCAACGAAGGGACTGCTCGGATGATCATAACCAAAATGAGTAACGGTATTCTCCTTATTCTGTTGTTAGAACCAACTTAAGTGCGAGGCTTTGATAAAAGCAAAAAGTTGTGGCGCCCCTTGAGATGAAATATTAATTCAGTGTTCTATTTTACTGAACGCCGAATGTCTTAACCGTTCACAAATTTCAACAACGTTTCAATCTATTATGCCCTTATGTTGTTTAACTCCTGTGTGACTGATGTTTTCTTCAATTCCACATCCAAAATCCCGTTAGGTTTCGCAGACGTACTCCGAAACAGTTTATTGGACTACCACTAAACATGCGTAGTCCCTCGCACTATATGAGGCAGGACGATATTAAAACATTAGAGCTGAGAACTTCAAATTGAACTCACTAAGTTTATTTCATCATTGGAGGCAGTCAGAAATGCTGTTCCAGCTGCAGAGGAGGTAAATAATCGGAGCTTGTTACTTTGTGAGAAACCATACTGCCAAGGGCAAGTGGATGAACCTCGTGTGCCAGCACTGCCTTTTCACTCTATGGGGGAATTCTGTCCGCGGGGTCAGCTGACGCACTGGCCATGGCCTCCCGTTAACTGGAGAGGGTTGTACGGTTAATCTATAAGCTTGACGGAACAGCTTTGGTAATTTCCCGAAATTCGAATCATTAAGTGCCGACTCCGCACATGTTTTTCAGAGACTCCAGGCTCATTGAAATTTACACTAGGAGCTGTCTTACGACTACTTTATCCGGTGGGCCACGCAATCATTTGAGTGCCCGCGTTCACGATCCAAACAATGAGCGCGAAAATGCTTGTGGATTGTGCCGATAAGCGACGGTACGGTTGTTCGATCGTTTAGCTTCAGGTACCTCATTACCAGATCAAAAAGTTGTTTGTCGATAAGCAAACAAGTCTTATTTGGAAGCAGGAATCCAAATTTTTGTATGTTTTATATGAAGAATATTTAGCTGCAAAAAAGATCGACAACAGTAAGAGTAACAGACATTCATTTTAGATTGCCAGGCTAACTTTAGCGGTTGTTCTGGCAAATTTAGTCGCTGGTTTGAGGTTAGTTTACATGAGAGCCAGGTATGCCTGTAATTGTTGGGTCATCTTCCCAGCAGGCTACCAATCGCGTAATGTCACGTGACCAAACCGTGCAAATTGAAATTCATGGCGTACTCGTTTTGTTCACGTTCCGCTATAGATAAACGGATGAACGTCACTGGAAACCAGATGATTTCGGCATTCTGACACATGAAACTGTGTATTCCTGAACTAACGACTGACTTGGGAGATCCAGAGTTATTGCTCGCGTAAGCGAAGTTAACAACTGACAATCTCATCAAAATCAAACCAGGAGAGTTAAAAGAATCCGCAAGGCAATGAGACGTGATTCAACAGTCAAATTAACAATCTGACTGAATATTTTCGAGAGAATTGTGAGATAAATACTGTAATGATCCCAGTATAGAAAGAGTAGTGATGCACCGATGAATCAGAGAAACATGAAGTGTTGCTTATTATAGCTTCAGTTTACATTTCCCAGACTCACCAATGGAAGTTTGCTCGGGACTATGATGAGAAACGCTGTTCGACAACAACCTGATACCTAGTCTATATCTGCGACGGTGAAGAGGTCTTGGCCTGATAGAAACGCCTATCATAAACGTTCTTAGTTTCTTTATTTAGACGGTGCACTCTGACCACATTAGATGGTAATCAAGATATTGACTTGTTTGTTCGTGTACAGAAACACTCAGTTTTATTTTACGCTTCTGCTTCTATATGAACTGTAGAACTTCCGGCAAACCAACTTTTTGTCATACGGAGTACATCCCCAATCATGGTTATTTCCCTGTGAATGTTGAGATTTCAGAGTGGTCAGGCTTCAGTTCATTTCGTGAAACCGTGTGCAGTTAATGGTTCTTAATGGATTTCCAAACAAACAAAATACAGGATGTACAAACTCCTCAACCACCATGTCAGTTGTGCTGGCGTGTAATTTTTAAAGATTTGGTTGTCTACATACTGAATTTACTGAAAGAGAGTCTGCAAAACTGATGTGTACAACTAATGAATTGCTACGACACGAACACTCCCCAGTAATCCGTGTCATAACAACGTCTCATGAGCTGGGTGTACAGTCTCGTCACCATTAAGTCCAAACACGTTTGTCTCGTTTATTTTGTGAATTCTAATGAAGCAAAATCTAGCCTAATCCTTTCCAGTAACACTTTCGTTTGTCAAAGAAATGGCTGATACAAACATGGTAAAATATCGCCAAAGAACGACGTGTGTAATGCATCTTACGGTCCCTGAGTGAATATTGTGTAGTCATTTATTGCAATAGCATTACAGTCACATTTGCACAGTCCGACGCCACTCGCACACTTGTGTTTACTAACTGAAATTCCAGCTCACAACGTGATGATATTTTCTTCCGAAGGTCATGTGCATTTCCAACCGGTTCTTTGCGATTGACCGATGATATCCGTAGTGGATATTCACCTACCATTTCTCGCCCACTGGCTTCATTCCGTTGTGTAATAACTCGTTCAGTCTTTCGTGTTGTCCATGATTTATCCGCTATGGGCTTTGACCGTCCCGTTGAGATATTTCATTGTTATTTTACTAATCACCTTTCAGACCTGGTCACTATTGAAAATACGCTATCTACATGTGTACTTCAAACTTGTGGCTCCTCATATCTCTGTATTTGTTTACCTCACCCAATTCACGAGTTTTTCACTTAAAATTTTGACCATTTTCTTCCACTGTCTCTACTGGATGTGGTCAACTTAATTTATAACTTAAACATATTTCTAATGTGTCTTGGTTATCGGTAGTGACACAATAATTTTACCTGGGACCGCGGACCAGATAGTAAGAAACACTAATTGCGAACGACACAAGATATAAGTTACGGTTTATGCTACCCATCTACGATAATGGTCGCCAAGATGGAGGTACTTCGTTGTTGCTTAAAAGAAAATTCAAACAACAAAAACTTATCGACGCCGATTCGTGAAGTGTAGTAGAGTTATGGGGAGTGAATGCGGTTGATAGATATACCGTCGCGGTTACTTTTGGTGGATTACAGGTTAATTTTCCTCATTTCAGTTTCATGTGCTTTTCGGCGAAGCTTTGTGGGAGTCGAAACATAAATCACCAAGTTTTGTTTTATGAACGTAAAGTTCTAATGTGAAACAGGGTGAAGAAATTCATAACTGTTTAGGATAACTATCGTGAAGTTAAACCTTGTGAACTAGCCGTTCTGATCTCTGTGGGGAGTTTGGAAATGTTGTGTACTTTTGAGAAGCTTCACGCTTTCTGGCTCACTCGCACCGACGAGTAGGTTCGGCGTGGATGGCAAACGGCTACGTGCGCTTCTACACCACTTTCTAATAAGTTAATACCTGTTAACATAAAATTCGTATTTCATCTAACCATAGTAATCCCTCAAGATCTTGTGCATTGGGGAGCTAAGCGACCATCGCTGTCAAGTAAACTGCACACTGCCTCCGTGAGGTGTACACAGCTGGTATTAGGAAGCTCACGGCAGCTTTAAAGAAGACTAACTTTTGTACTGGGAGACTGATCCAAGTGCACTTTGCCTCTTTAACCGTGGGGTTCAGTGACTTCAGCGTTCTCTCATGCAACACGCTTAGTGACGCGGAGATTAGCCGTTAGCGGAGAAGCTTTGATCGCTGTTTTGAGTTTACGATTGTCTGGCTATTCACTATCATGTCTTTGGTAGCTATCTTCGTAATCTTTAGTCCTACGTGATGAGCATACCTAATATTTCGATGGTCATATAGCTCCCAAGGTCAGCTTTTCGATTCCCACAATACGCTATTATTTAGGGTCCGTTTATCGATTCATCCTGAGTGCAACCAATCATGCGTGTCCTGATTACTCCGGCGCTATTGGTCAGTCAGGAAAGCCGTGCGCGATTCCAGCAGTCAAAAACCGTAATGTGATTGCTGTGTAAACGCTTCACTTCGAAGAACAAATTGCGACTTTCTTGGTTACTTTTAAAACCTTGCTCGTAGTTTGAAATAAACAATTCCCTGTGTACTTTTCATACTTAATCTTAGCTAGGTGCAGTCTTTCGTGGCGAAGTTTGAGCGCTATTGATAGTAATGGTGGAACTAATCAGATTATCGACGAGAATATTCGTCTTTCGATGTCCGCCAGCAAATTTGCATGCGCAGAATGTTTTCAGTGATTCCGGGAACAATCCTGATCCAAGCAGACCTTTTTGAATACCCTCCAATCGAGTCTCCAAGGCAGCTGTTTAACCAACGTACAAGACAAGGTCATCGGTCTACATTACATAGTACACAATTTTGAATGAATAAAGGCAATCGTGTGAAAATCCAGAGGGTTCGTTGGGAGCAGCAATCAACGGTTGAGGACGAGAGACTCCCATTGGCTCCCATAGGATAAAAGGGCTGGACGTTCAACGAATAGAACCTTTCCTAAAATTTTCAACTAAGAATAATGGGACATTGTGGTCACTTTCGACTCTAGTGAACAGTTCTGGATAATGCGGATTACAGTCTTCGAACCTGACCCTTAGCTAGTGAAAGTAGAAAGCAGGGTGCTGTGTGAATGAACAACTCTTCGAGAAAGATTTCACGGTGAAGAACCTATCATTGGTGTCTTTCCTGCAAAAGTCTGGAATGCAAACGCTTAAGAACTAGTCGGCAGAAAATCTGAATCATGCAAAATGAAATACACATGTGGTGGATGTATGAAAAAGGTGCAAAGGATATAGTCATCGTGATTGATATTTTGGATGTTAGCGTTTTAAACCGAAACATTTAGGGTACGGAGAGCAGAAATGGATGATACCTAGCTAGGTCAGAGGGAATTGGGTTTTCTGCATCCAGCGCGGGCGACTGGTCGCCGCTGACTTTCCGGATAAGAAACAAGTGATCACAGTGCCACAGAACATTTCGAATAGAAAACTTCTCGCTTACTTTTTCCTTTCAGTTTCGGTGTAAATGTGATGTGTTTAATATCATTGTCAAGGAGTGTGAAAGTCATGTCTTTGCAAGGCTTATGAAGATTTTACATACAATGCGACCGTATCCAACGTTTTTTCGTGGGTTAGATGGAAGGATTTTGCACATCATTTTTGCCGTGGTAGGTGTCATAAAGTTAGGACACATGGATCACATATCGACTTGGTTGTTCTACGACGAAAATCGCTCATCTTGCTACAGTGAAAATACTGATGCTGATCATTTCGTGCAGTCCATCGTGTTTCAGGTAGTCGGTTGTTTGCGTCCTGGCTGTCGTGACCAAGAGCTAAGTTGGCCATGTCAGCTTCGTTCATGCCGCTTGGTCTCGAATGTGTATCACCCGTTGTTGGGGAAAGAGAGCTACCAACTTGGTGAAGAACATTTGTGAGCCCTGATGCAAGTGTCAATGAGAACTGCCTGAGTATTTGTCAATGGTAATAACATGAATTCGTTTTTAGAAAACTGTCGTACATTTTCGGGATGTGGTGGACTCCACTTCGTCTGGTCGACTTGCGGTATGAATTACAGTTTTTGCCGAATAGCGTTAAAAGTTATTCGTCTGCTGTTGATCGGAGACAGCCATCAGCATGAACAGAATCGTTCATGATTGGCGATGTAAACGCGATTATGGGTTGCATGGATAAAAGCGTGGTTGTTACCATTTTTCATGGAAGGATGTTTCTGAAGACAGAAACTGTTGTGCGATTTTTGGACAGTGCTGAATCACGATGTACGGGAGTGATGAACAGCTGAGTTCGGTCGTTTACAGATGAGTCGTAGAGGAACCACGCATTCGGTTTTTGATGACAGTTACAAAAGTATTTCCCAGTTTAGACATGGATAACCAGTGACGAACCATCGATTCACTGAAATGCGTTGTGTCGTTGTTGTGAGTATTGTATTCGGGACATTTGGTGAAAAAATTCGAGAAATGCCAAAAAGTTTAATGGAGCTTGAAAGGGATTTCCTTGTCTTTGCACGATTCGCGAACGTAAGGGAACTTTGGTCCCAAACACATGGGCTACGTGTGTGTCGGCGCTACACAGTAGTATTTGATAACCGTGCAACCTTGACAGTGTTTTGCAGTCCAGGAAAAGGTGGCTTCTTATAAAGATGTACTGGGTGTTTAGACAGAAGGCGGCGTGTTTTTCGGTAGGCTGACTTAGAAGCTGTCGTTGGCGTGACTTCCCCGTTTTATATAAGCTGCTGCAATATGTAGGTGTCACTTTAGCAATGGTCTGAAAACCAGATTCGTTTCACGATTAATGTTGTATTGAAAGTTCAAGGTCCTCCACGCCGTTGCATTGCAAAGCTGTTTCTTGGGCACATTATTTCATCCCACAGCCCTCAATCGCGGAAAACAGTGAGATTACTGAAGCAGACGTACTCTAGCGTCAACTGTTAATGTTTCCAAACTGCATGCCGGGAGGATTTGTTCCAGTGGTGTTCGAGAAATTCACATGATCTGCGCTGTGGTAAGCGTTTCTGTGTCATTCAATGTTGAGGGCACTTAGTACAGATGAAAAATTGAGGTTTTCGGTTTGCTGTTGAGTTCTATATGTGACCTGCAAGGCGACAGTTTAATATTTTTGGATGCATCGCCTGTAATCCGATAAATTCTTGTGCTGATACTCACAGCCATCAAACTACAGCATTAGAAAATCATTGGCAAACGATAGAAATGCGAACAAATTTCGCATCCCTGTGGCAGTTGCGTCGATTAACGTTGAGTTGAATGACGTGCTTCAAAATTTGAATTATTAGACTATTGAAGAATCGTAATGTATAAGTGAAATTGAGAACTCGGGATGAAGGGTCACCGGATTTTGCTTCCAGATAATAAGTGTTGGGCAACTCACTATCACTTGTAAAGTGTTAGCCGAATGAGGACAAACTCCTATGGCCGATCAGTTTCCTACGACGGATAGAACGAACAGGTAGAGGGAAACTTATTATGGCAGAAAGTGTGACCGGTTTGATTGATTCACACTGGATTGTGTGGTAAAAATTTCGCGAATAGCTAACCAAAAACACATTATAGAGAAGAATCGGTTGGGCACTCGGAAAGATATTTCACACTAATTCGGACTAATGAGGCGATTGGCAACGATGAATAAAAAGGGTAAATCCCACCAAAATTTATATTGAGTCAAGTAAAAACGGTCTACTCTTGCTCCATTCACCTCAGGTTAAGCATTAAAAATGTTTACTGTCCATCAAGCAAAACTGTTCAGAAAAACTTTTGAACAAAACCTTTAAAGCACGAAACCTGGTAGATACAAGCAGTTCATGTTGACTCGCCAGTGCTAACTTTATAACAACATGAGAGTGTTTCTTAAATCGAACAGTGAGATGAATAATCAGTCGGTTGTAAGACAGTTTGAAGAAATCGTCTCATACGGTCTGCAACTTCAGTGATATTGTCCACTGGACCTGTTTGCTGAAATTGTTGGTTTCTCTAAGAATGACAGTAAATTCTACACACACACACACGTCTTTGTTTGAAACGACTGCCTCACAGCTTAAATTTTTTTGCATTTTTTATATATATTCTGGTTCTTTTAGTTTGAAGCACACTTTGTGAAGCATACCGTCTGTTGACCGGAGTCATGGTGAACGTAACCTGATACTAAATCATGACTAGTTAACCATATGGGTCATCTGCATCCCAACCCCACGACCTGTCTAGTGCACACAAGACTGGAATGCCGCTTAAGTGTACTATGTTAACAAATTCTCCACACCGTAAAGTGGTATGCGTGTAAATCACCATTCTATCTTCAATAAAACGAAAGCTCCAAGCCCATTTCATTGGAAATTCTCTTTAATTGAACAAGGACTTGGACAGCATCAGTGTCGGTTATGAATGTTACATAGACGTTCACTTGCCGTTCACGAATGTACCGCTGCACGAGACAATTGGTATTAGTTGTGAGCTCCTTGAAATGAATTATGTTACTTCGCCTCTAACTATTGCTAGTCTGAGAGAAATTCTATTGTTATGCACTGAAAATGTTAGTCTCCATCTTCTTCATGGATGCTACCGGTAAATAAATGAGGTGACCATAGAAAGTCCACTAGGATCCATCTCAGTGGACTTTTACTCGTTGGCGACTGAGTAAACGTTAGCCGGAGACGTTGTGATTTTGGCATACTAAAAACGCTACGTGGATGATGCACTAATATCTTGTCAGTCCAAACGAGCAACAGATAACCTATAAAAGCGCTTAAGTAGTTTCCATATCAACCTGAAGGTTATATGTGAACTTGAGATAGATAATTGTCTGCTAATTGTCGACAAACGCATATGTCACCGAGGAGACAGTTGTCAATGTGACACTGACGAATCAACACGAATTGCATGCATCTACCAGCTTTCGTTTATCAACTGTGTTGTTCAACCTTCCAAGGTTTCAAAATTGACGATAACTCTGTATACTACTCTTCACTTCTTGTGATTCGACTCCCTATCATGTTCCAAATAATGCAACTAAACCATAATGGGGCTACGATATAATTACTATAAGTTTAAAGCGTTAGTGAAACACTCACCTACGACATAATACGTGGCCACTGGTCAGTTCCCCTTTTGCATCTGAGACGTAGAAACTTCATTCTCTCTTCCTGTTTGATTTTAAGGCCGGTCCATATGTGACGCGTGGCCCCCAACCAGCAAACCCCTTCGTGTGGTAGATTTGAACGAGTAACGGTGACAGGCTAATTTGGACACCGGTGTTGATGCAAATGGATTGAAGCTCTGTACACATGAACATTTTGCAAGCAATCTCTTTAACTAGCCATGAAAATTAATCATTTGCAATATTTTAAGACAGTAACAGCATTATTCATCACTTGTGGATTCGCCGGTAAACATCTGTTAAAAGAGCAGTTTGGTACGTTTGCAAATGCATCGCAGTCACCGACATTGTTCGCGATTATTCACAGTAAATGAATTAATCCTACACTGTGCGCTGAATTTCTTATTCAAACGGAATATTGGCGTCCAGATGCAAGTACATTAGGACACGGCAGAACCTCCGCTGAGTCAATCCTCTTCATCAGGGAGCCTAAAGCGGACAGAATAATCAGCGTAACGAAGCAAATGGAAATGCGTTGATGATGTTTCCGGTATACTGTAATTCACGCCCCGTAAACGCATTTATCGCGCATTCAAAAATGCTATTCATTCGTTAACAGTTATTTCAACGGCTGATGAGGAAGAGTTGTTCCACCTCCTACAGATGACAAAGAGGTATAACTCAAGTGGTTCTATCGAAAGATCTTTTCCACCGGGGACAAACCGGGGCGGGTCAGACCACACAGTTCATCAGACCCGTAACACCCTGACTGAGATAGGATCTGATTTGTAGCCTAACAAGAGGAACCGCAAGCAGCTGCTCTATCTGAGACTTCATAGGCAATGTAGTTTTAAGAAACGAGACCTCGAAACCTGCCATAATAAAGCCGTCAGTGAGTAACCACTGATGAGGAGGAAACCCATCATTTATACCGCATTTATTTCAAGGTAACATAACAGGTGGGTTACTCAGTTGGGGCCCACATTATTCAAGTAACCAAGTCTTCTCAGTAGCCAAGTTATGAAATCCGTTAACCAGTACGGCTTTGCCGGATTTGAATCTCAAAAGTACCTAACACTGTGATAAACTAACGCTAATGCGGTAACACTCCTCCTACAGCGGTACAAAGCAGACTGTCTAAACCGTATGACCTGATCTATACTGAATGACTAGACCAAACAATAAACTTTGCAAATCAGGCATCCTTCCGATCGTTTTAAACGTGACACGTACCACTGACCAAGTCCACAGCAAAAATGTTGTTCATGTGTTTCACAAGAAAATTATTTAATGAGTCCTTGGACTCCTAACTGCACCACAGCACAATGAAAAATGTGTTCACCTGTAGCCATACGCTTCTCTGTTTTTCTTGCAGGTTGCTGTTTTCTGAGTTTTGTCCATTAAACGTTTCACAATTTCCACACTTATCCTTCGGAATAAGCAAAAACATGTTGCGTAAGTTAATGCTCATTAAACTAGTTAAACCTATCGAGATTGCCTGGGTCAACTGATGTTAGCTCATTTTACTGTCACAAAGGAAGGTCGTGACACAATAAGTTGACACAATTGACATATAGCAAGAAAAACCAGCATAGCAGAGCAAAATAACTTGACTGGTTGAATTAGCAAATCCTCTACCCCCCTTTAATTAAAATAGTACTTTATGTTAGTGACTGACAGAAAATCATTTTTAACGCAAAAATCGTACGATTCACAACCCGGCCACCGGTTCTCATTTGGTGAACACACGTGCTATTAAGAATTTATTTCTGACAGTTATTGATATGCTATTGGCAAAACACGTATTTTCCCTTTACTAAGTACACATTATCTACTTAGTTGAAATTATAGTGAATTCGCAAACCAGTAGTTGCAGTGTGTTATGCGCACACTGATGATTGATTGTTGACTTCGAAGGTTTATATTCTTGGACACTAGGTAAAAATATTAGCTACAATTTCAGGATGTGCTTAGTATAACGGGGACAACATGTGACCAAAACAAATTGACATAAACTAATCGTATGTTTAGCATAGCGTTCTGCAGACACGGCATCTGCAACGCGACGCAGAAGGATAACTTTATTGTTCGTGCTGAGTGTCGCATACAGTATTATATATATATATATATATTAAATGGGCTTGATTGATTAGACAGATAATACCCGCCAGTCATGTATGACAGATTCGACCTCAAACGTGCGATACAATTTATGATTAATGGAGCTATAAGATTAGAAATTGCTCGTAAATAAACCAACGGGAATGATTGGTAACTAGGTTTTTTGTTGATGAGATAGTCCACGGAGAGCACACAACAAACTAATGACGCGGCTTACTGGACAGCAAAGCAACTGGAAAGGTGAGTGTGGTAAGTGGAATCCAATGAACGGCGTCTTAAGTTATCCACTTAAGGTGAAACATCAAGTATTTCTCTGACGGGAGGAACACTACTATTTAAGACGAACTTAAGCAAATGTGTGCTAAACCCTGATTGTCACAAGCTAAATGACAGCCACTTAAGTCTTCACCTCACAGAATTCAATGAAACCGTACTGGTTTAGTGCAAACAAACGTCGGCTTCTTAAGACGACACATTTCAAAAGTACATCTTTCCTTTGGTTGTTTAGATGCACCGAAAACCACTCGCAAACAACATGGCAGTATTCATATAAATGAGCTCTTGAACAGTACACAACCTTAGAGCGTAAAACGGTTGATCTTAAGAGTAATCTTGATATCAATATCACTGATTGCGTGAAATCTTTTTTCAAACAGAGCCTCAGACACAAGTGACTGTGGAGTTGATATTTATAGTTGTCCGAAAGCAACTGTTCGTCCACCCTTTTGTTTACAAAATGAACTTATCAGCAACTTCCCAGTAGACGAGACCGAATAACTGCACACAAAAATTGAAGCACATTGATAGGTGAATAATGTTCACCTCAGAACTTTGAAACAATAAGTTCGTTTGATCCAGTTCATCACTAATGATAGAAGAAATATCAAGAGATGTTAACAATTCGTTCGCTCCGTTCATTCACGAACGTCAAAAATCAGAATATATAGGATATGCAGATAGCAACACCAGTAGAAATGTGCACCATTGCGATTCACATGAAACAAGGAATGTCACCAGTTTCCTGGCAGGCAAACTGCGTGAGTCAATCATTTGTGCACATACAAAGGAAGATGACGAGTATCGGTAAGCATTGACTCGGAGGACGCGAGAAATTTCGCATTTCGGCTACACAATAACAAGTGAAACGGGCTGTTGGGGACAGCAACGTGACCTGTTTCAATGATGGGCTTGGCAGTACATGTAGACGGATTTCCCCCGAATCGCTCTGTTGCCATTCCTTCTTGCACCAAAAAGTTCAAAAACAACTTAGGCGAGGGATTAAAGAAAGTGCTGCTCGCAGAAGTATATCTTGTGAATTTCATCCATGATTGCTACCATTGTTGTTACTGTCCGAAGTTCTTATATTTGTTAATGTTTTACGATCGTGTGTGAAGGGAATAAACGAAACGTTGAAATCTCGCCATGTCTACTGTGGTTGTCGGTAAATAGTTTTCAGTTTGCCAGACCAGCTATAAAGGAGATTAGGCAGAATGTACAACCCAGTGGTTGAAACTTCCGAGATATACTGACGTACTCCAAATCGTTAAATGTGAAAACTTGGCTTAGGTAATAATACTAATGAGTACACGGGGAGTTGGTCTATTTCCAAGTTGAACGTCACTCACATTTCATGGCAGTCTTCGCATTCATTCCTCACAAACGAAAGTGGTTGAGCGTTCAGATTTGATAATTC